>PQWD01012098.1:0-144598 GCA_019425675.1 Leucinodes orbonalis
TCACTTCGCTTTCGCCAACAAATCACAATGTCGTCCGGCTTTCGGCACATTTATTTGACAAAAGTTTTTCCCTTTATTTACAACGTGTTTGCGAATAGGTTTTTGTTTTTCGAATACTTTAATACGCGTACGCATTGTTATCGGGTTGCTACCGGAAAAGTTATTTTTAGATTTCATTTTCAATTAAAGTGGGAAGGTCAGTTTTGTATATTAACCGATTATGTTACATCATGATTTGGAAAAACCTTTGTACCTGATCAAGATCATCAAGGTCTTTTTATTTTAATTTTTTCCTATGATTTTATATTTGTTTGTCTCGTATGAAACTAGGCTGGTGTACCTAAGTTATGAACATAAAATAAAGGTCTATTGAAAATTCTGCATGATAAATCATAGTTTTACAGTTAATGCACAATGACTTAAGAAGGTAATTTTAGATTAAAAATATATCCTGTATCCAACACAAATTATATTATTATACGCAACTGGAATACAATTTCAAAAGATCCTGTTACGTTAATGAAATCAATAAAAATACCTACAGCATACTGACAATGCCTACATTTTTTATATGTATATGATAATTCGGTCCGCATATTTTGCATTACAAATTGCATACAAAACATAGTTATTTGAATTGTGTTATTTAGTTTTCTTTCAACTGTCTATTCTGCAAGTAATAGAGGTTATAGAGATATGCAGAGAAATTCCTTGGAATTTTCCTTTCAAACTTTGAGACAGACTAATATTATTGAGCTGAAGAGTTTGTTTATATCATTCCTTTGGTTGAACGCGATAATCTCAGGAAAATGCATAATTTCTGTAACTTTTTTTTTAGCAAAAACAAAGGTTATATAGTAAGGTACTTTAAAAGACAGACATATGCTGTCGCGGTTTTTTTTTAAACTTTTAAAGGGGAACAATACTGTGTTATACATGACTTTTGCGAAACTTTAACTGTTTACGCAGCGGATGCTTTGAGTAGGAAGAAATCCCCCGATTTTAAAACATTCTTCATTGCTGCTCGGTTTTAATTTCTTGCAGTGTGATGATGATATATGGCCTTCCTCGATAAATTAGCTATCTAACACTGAAAGTAGTTTTCAGAACCGTAGTTCCTGAGATTAGCGCGTTCAAACAAACAAACAAACTCTTCAGCTGTATAATATTAATATATATTATAATATTAGTATAGATATAAATTCACAAAAATGAAATGCTTCATGGAAGTGTGATGGAAGTGGTTTTTGTTTCTGTTCTTAAGGATATATAGCGTTTTCCAAATAAAAGACAATTCCGTTTTTTTTAACACGTCTCTTTAATCTATGCTATTTGTCTCATATTTTTATTCCAACTTTACTCCTCTATGCTTACAAGCATGTTGAAACTTAGTATCTACTAGATAATATAAGTTAGTTTACATTTTCATCATCGTCTTAGATTATGTTTTTTATATGAAAGAAAGAAAGACAAAATGATAATAAATAACTAAAACTGTTTTGGTTATATCATGATGATGACAAATCTGGCTAATGTTCCCACTCCTGGTGTAAATTGCGTTAGGTCGTGGAGTTATGAAGGACGCCAGGTGGTTTTCATATAGTGTTTATTATAATAGCCGTTTACTCGTCTATTTTAAGACCAGTTTTTTATGTATATTATTGGTTTTTACTGTCGATATACATATTCAAGGTTAATTAAAGCCAATTTAAATGTTTATGTACGTCCTATTACCCTTTTTTATTCGGAAAACCAACTGATTTATATATCAGTAAACTTAAGTCGACTATGTTTTTTTTATTATACAAATAAATCTTAATTAAATATAGTTATTTGAAGTATTACATAAAAAGATCTCAGATAGGTCATTCTGAGTCAGTTGTCTAGAAATGCCATCGCAATTTATTTATATACAATTGGTTAGGTATATACGAGTTAGTCTCAGTTTGCAATTCAGCGACTGTGACACCTTCAGGGAAAACTTCTTAAATCTATACAATAATGTTGTCATTATTGTATAAGTTTGGTACAATAGTATTCGTTGTTTATGCTGTAAGCCTTCTGTCTGCACTTGCCACTTCTCCTTAATATTTATTATTAGTTGTTTGTAACTGTAATGACTAGATCTTAATTATAAAGTAATTTTATCCCCAACTTCACCTTTCTACATCCGGGTTAAATTATTTCCATTGTTGGTACGAAATGATAAGAGTTATTTTAAGTTTCATTAACAAGACTTATTGTCTACATGGTGCTTATCAGCTCCAAAACTTCTGTACTGTACTGTAACCGTGTACTGAAAAGCAAATAAAATGTTATTTTACTTGAAAATTAGCGACTAGCGCCGGATAACATTCGCAAAGTCAAGCAACGATGGAGATGATCTACGGTGATCTTGACGGCCGAAAAATATAATCACCAGTCCCTCAATGGCTAAAAGACAAGTAAAGCCGATGGTCTCGCCTATAACGAAGGATACTTTGATGACAAACACCAATCCAAACATCACCAATTTATCGGATAAAGATGTTGCACATAGGGTTCCAGTTACAAAATCTTTGTAAAGCTACTTGTAGGCATACAACAAAACTCTGTAACCAATGATATAATAATAAAAAGTTTGAAGCAGTGACAATCGAGGTGCTGGCTCTTCTCGAAGATCCTACTTATTCCAAACCGGTGGTAGATTCATAAAAAATATAATAATAACAATAATGACCATTCAAAAGTATTTGTAAAAGATTTATTTGAATAAACATATTTTGGCCCGCATGATGGGTTACGGTCTAATATCTCATAGCCATGCTTTGCGAGCCGGCCTGTGCCCTGCAGTGTGGCGTTATAGGCTGGTGAATTGATTGATTGAAACAAATCAAAAAATGGTCTTTCGTAAAAACTACGACACAATTTATCAGTGCGTTTTTACCTGATTCGTTACTAGATTTGCATCAGGAACTATGTACATATTATTTACCATTAATTATGATGACTGCTTTAGTTGCTAAAATATTTGTATTTTGTAAAAAATAATACCTTCGTACTTGAAGACTACAAAGGGGTTTGAGGCAAAGAAAACGACAAATATATGCATACCTACGGAATTAGGGCTTGTCAGTTGTCAGTGTGGGGGCGTTCAATTATCCGCTTAGACAGGCTTCCGTAGCCTTGAGATTTTAATAAAATTTACATTATACAGGGTAATGCCGATATTTCCGTACAATACTGTTTTAAAGCTAAAGTTGTTGAAATTTGATATAAATGGTACTGCAAACATTTTTAGATACCCCATTTATATCTGGGGGCACGGCAGTGCCCCCGCCAAGATGAGCCAAGCGAAGCCAAAGGGCACTTATCACAGATTTCCACAATTGTATTGATGATTGTGTGGGCACTACGTACCTTTTCTCAGTGTTTCGTTGTTGGAATTAGTGTAAACTGTATTGTAACATTTTTAATACCCCATCTATAATATTAAATACACTTTCAAGGTTTCTCTTCAAAGTCTTTCAACCTTTTAGGTTTTCCTTAAATATATGGGTTTAATTCCTTGATCGTGTTATGAGATTTGTGTACGTTTCTCTATAATGTCGTTCTGGGTCTGGGAATAAATAAATGAATATCCACAGACATTCACACAGTGCATTTTACATCCATAGTTGGAGCAAGGCGTATGCATGGGCCCTAACATAACCATCATGCGGGTGATTGATGATTGGTGGTGCTAATTCTTCATCATCAGCTCATTCATAATATGGCCCCACCGAGGGGTACGAGCCTACCCGTCAAGGGCCTAGACGTCCACGCGGGCCGAGCACAGATTGTCCGACCTCACGCACAACCTTTGAATTTCTTTGGAGGCGTAAGCAGGTTTACGATGTTTTCCGCCACCGTAAGAGCGTCGTATAAACGTACATATAATTTCGAAATGTCATTGGTACGTGGCGGGGTTTGCACCTGCACCTTCCAGATCGGAAGGCAATAGTCTACACCAATGAGTTCTAAACGCTAATTCTTATGTAAGGTATACATATTAAACGTATATTATATATGAGTTGGTACGCACAGTCTTTCAATGCACTCCGGTAATTAACTACGAGTATACCAATATCGATATTTGCTGCACGATCATCCGAATCCGCCAACCGCTAAGCCATCGAGCGGCAGAACACATTTTAACTAAATATAGATTTGCAAGATCCCAATGATGTCACTGTTAGTGTCACATTTTAAAAATAAACACCACAATGAACTGTGTCAATTATATACCGTAGCGGTAGCCATTTGGTTAAGTTACGGTTTTTTTTGTTGATTAGAATTTCCACTTTGTGTTTTTCCCCTGATTATAGTGAGAGTAGTGTATATGTAATAAGTTCGGAGAGAGTCATGTGAAATAA
The DNA here is from genome assembly GCA_019425675.1 of Leucinodes orbonalis. NCBI lineage: Eukaryota > Metazoa > Arthropoda > Insecta > Lepidoptera > Crambidae > Leucinodes > Leucinodes orbonalis. The sequence goes on from PQWD01012098.1 coordinate 4,395, forward strand.
ATTACGTCCGATTTGAATAAAAATCGCGGAAGCGAAATCGTTTTGTTTTTTTTAAGTATGCTGTGAGATAAAGGTATCATCATCATCATACATCACAAATAATAATGTTTGAACTTAGGAAGGTAATATGATATGAATAAAAATTTAAAAATTCACGTAAACTCGAAAAATTGCGTAAGTACTGGTAATCTTACCTGAGGACACGGTAGTGCTCCCGCCAAGACGAGCCAAGCTAAGCGCTAACCTAACCTTTTCTCGAAGTGATTCGTCGACTTTTTGAACTCTCAGATTACAGATCGGGTGCCTACAGATTGACTAGTGTAATAAGTGCTGAAGGCGTAAACCTCGGATGCCGAGAAATCCTGCCCTACATTTAGTACAAAGTACTGTAACCACGTATCGTTAAGCGTGAGCGAGTCTCCGTGTGACCGCACGTGGACCCCGCTGTATGTACCTACGGCAAACATAAGGGCTTGCATAGCCCTTCGACAATATTGCCACACAGCCCTTCGCATAAGTTATTCAATGCGCCAGATAAGTCGCTCATTTTGCTCTTAGTTTGGGTACTTATTAAAGTTATTTTAAAATAGCACGTGAAAACCCCAATGGAATGTTTTCCTTAACTCTGCAGAGTTTCCCGAGTGAGAAGCCTTCTTTACATTTTTAAAGGAAAAAGTTAACGGAGTACTTTTCAATGGCACGCGTTTTATATTTTGCATTTCCACCAATTTAAACATAATTTTCAATACACAAATTGGTAACCTGATAATTTAGTGGAAAACGGAATTCTGCCCAATCGGTCATAAGCTCATAAATCATAAATAATTATTTATTATAATTATAGTATTGATATCGCAATGAAGAAAAATAAATTAGAAAATGTATTGTTCGAGAACTGTTATTAGTACTATATAAAGGTCGTATATATCTTCGCATCAGTAAGTAAGATCGGGCTGCGTAGCCTACGTATGCCGCAGAACTTGGCTAGCGTAGTGTAGGAAGCCCTTACCTGATGACTTGCGAAAGGTCGCTGGTGACTGGATGATAAAAGCAATGGACCGGGATACTAGCCAAGAATGGGGAATACCTAAGTCTAGCAGGGAACTGCGAATGGTTGGTGACATAGCGACGGAGGCAGCGAGCCCATGATGTGAACATAACGTTATCAGGTTTTTGAAGGTTGACGGTGGTTAGGAATATTTCTTCAAATAAATTGAAAATTTCACGTAATTATTTGAAATCTGAATTTAAGTAAATAATATGTTGGTACATTGTTCTGTGCTAGACTACCTACCAGCATTTTTATAAGCTCTATTATTATTTTCAAAATACACGACATGATAATTTAGAATTGGGAATTTGGGATAGGTATTGTATTAGTTTAAATCTGCCTAAGTTATAAAATTTTGAATATTAGCGTTTGCAAAATGGGGGACACTATGTCAACAGTGGGACTGCGATAGGTGAATAGAATATTAATTACGATAACAACAATAAATGTAGGTGATACCTTTGATTTACATTGAATTCAATAAAAATAGAAATTACAAAAATGGTTTAAAAGTGCGTCAGTTAGTATTGATAATCTAACAATGTGTAGTCATCGTGTTTTAACTCGGGGTTCTATTTACTTCGATTGTTTTACTAATGGCAAATCTAAAATCGTAATTCAGTCGATCTTAGAGTTAACATTGCTTTGTGCCTACCTATTTGAACGATTTTTAAACTGAACTCATTATCACATAGTTTTCGTTAAAATACTGAAAGTAGATAAAATCATTTAAATAAAACTGATAATAATACATACATATATAATATCGAAAACCTAATAAACAATGAATTTATAATTGAATCCTACTTATATTTAGGTATTTAACTAGGACATTTTTCCGTGGGAATTGTTGCATAGATATCTAAGTGATAGGTATCACATAGGAGATCAAAGTTAGACACTCAAGCTCAAGGTCGTCAAATATTGGAATGACTACTTGTTTTTCAATGCACGTGGACTTGTTTTCCGTGGATATAGCAAATATTCAAAGATTTATGTATTGTTAAGCGATAGGTATCAACATTAAGCATATGATAAATGTTTAAGCAGTGCTGTGGGAGCGCGCCAATTTTTTTAAATTTCCTGTCAGCAACAGGTTAAAAATACGTACTCACTTGATTTGTTAGTAAATAAAATAATGTTCAAGGCATTTTCACGATTTGCTTCGGATTTGAGAAATCAAATTTGCTTCTTGATTGATCTTTCAAGCTTAACAACAAAATTATAAATAATCGAAATGTTATTTTGAACAGATAAACAATGTTTTTTATTTTACTACCTCATTATAAACTGTACATAAAAAAACACCTTACAATATATTCATATAGGTTCGTTACCTACGTGCGTTTGGGTAAGAACGAGTCTTGAATTTTTTAAAGGTAAGTACCCCAAAGAGTAAATTAGGAATATCTGAATAATCTAAAACTTACTTATCATATTTTACAGCATGCCCGTTCTCCTCCCAGTAGTGTCGTGTTTCCATATTCACTTCTGTCACAAACAAATCGCATTAAAAAGCAAACACCGTAAAACACTGTCACATTTGATCACAAATGGTTCGTATGAGTTTTTTTTTTACATTTCCCAAATATATTTAACACAATTCGACTTGGAGCACTTAAGTAAGGTCCTCGCAATCCATTTTCAGCAAAGAAACAAAGCGATTACAAATTGTTATCGTGTTTAACTGCATGTAGAAGGGAATGTGCGAACGTTATCAAGCCGAGAGGTTCGCAGGCGTTCTGAGCGAGCGCCGAGCCGGCCCCGGTCATGTGACGAGCGCACCGTCAAAATATGGCACGGGTGTTGGAATGTGCTGCATTAAATTTTATTAAAAATAATAAAAACAATTTCAGCTCCATATAGTTTTTATGTAGTGTTGTTGCATAGGCCATTTTTGATTGGTGAAGTATCATGGAATTTAATCTACAAACGCCGCGAAGATCGCGGCCGTGTGCCACGCTTGTTCGCACGTGACCGCCAATGACGGGTCTCCCCTCCCCCGCTTCAACCTCATTGCGCCGCGATCGACACGGGTTATACTCGCCTGATTTACATGAATTAATGAATGCGGATTAATTTAATATATATTTTTTTGATAACAAAGATGTATTGAGTGACACGTTGGGTTCAACTAGGTGGTAGACCCGCTACTAAATCGTCTATGTGAAGTGCTAGATATCGTCCCGGAACATATAATTAGGAATAATTTGCACTTGTGTTTTGTGATGAGGCCACTGTACCTAGTAAAGTTACCGGCTATAAGAGACCTAACATCTGATTTCGTGTGCGTTACCCTAGCAGGAAAGTATGTCCTAGAGTGATATGAGTGGTACCAATGTTTTGTGCTCTATTTACTATGTATGTGCGCCAAATATTATATATGTGCATCCAGCCGTTTTGGAATAAATCGAAAAAAACGGTTCCTGCTAGGGTAACGTTTTTCTAGCAGGAAAATTTTTAAAAAAACATCGGAGAGAAAAAATAATTAGTCCGTTAGAAAGCTTATGTGTGTGCATGAATGTGCGCCAAAAATTATATATGTGCGCCTTCAGGTTTTTGAAATATTTAACTTTTTAATCTTCCTGCTAGGGTAACGTTTTACAAAATCGCATATCTCGAAAACTATTGCATGTGCGTTTATGAAAAAAATTGCATAAATAGCTCTTACATGTGCCAATATGTGCCGGAATTTTGAACAAGAAAAATATTTTAGATTTTAAGTTATAGCGATTTTTTAAGAAAAGAGAAAAAAAAATATAGCCTCTTTATAAAAAGTCCGATAAGCTCATAAAAAATTGCATTTGATCCGTCTTGAGACGCAGATTATGTGCAGCAAGTTTCAATAGTGCACATTCATTAGTTGTTGAGTAATATGAGAAAAACTAAACAAAAACTATCATGTTTTTGACGTTTACATACAAGAAACTGGTTCAATCTAAGATGAGCGATTGTAAACCATGATTATGTGCATATTGTCAAGATAGATCTTAGGAAGGTAATTCACAAGAACCACGAATCCGTAATAAGTCTGCGTGGCGGTATGTGGCCCAATATCACATAAGCCTTTTTAAGCCTTTTTTATTATAAACTTGACGATGAGAATTTCAAAATGTTTTTTTTGTCTATTATCGCCTAATTCTTCTTTGTTAAATCTATTATTATATCGCAGACCACTGCTGTACATAGACCCTCCCCCATTCTTATCAGATGTCCTAGTCTTTCATTTTTCTTATCAGCCCCGCCAAAGCATTTCGCGAGTGGTCTACTGTCCATCAGGCCGGAGGGCGTCCTACGCGATTCTTGCCAAGACTCGTCTGCTAAAAATGTTATTACTGTTATTTATAAATAATTATTTATGACATCAGCCATACCATAATGCTGATCGACTTCAATCATTGAGGGTTTTCTTGCTTCCACAGGGCATGCAAATACGAATGTAAAGTCAAAATTGTTGTCACTCATTTCAGCTTGTTCATACTGGTAATGAATACCGGTCGATCCAATGATTTTGTAATACATATCCCACCAAAAACATTCTGTAAAAAAATAGTCAAGTCTCGATGGAGCTGCTTTTTTATCTCTAAAAGTAATGAAATCAAGACAAAGACGTGCCAAGTCTAAGGTTCCGTAATGCGATTACTTTATTATAATGGTTAATGTTGTGAGACTTGGCCGTTGTAGTGTACACAATTATACAACACCATTGCACCCATTGACGATAAAAACGGTGATTTAATAACCAGTCAATTGTAGGCTTGATAAAGCCACTAACGTATAAAGAATGATACCAGATGACGAAAATTTCAGCGTTTTGGTATTATCCAAAAGCTCTCAAATTGGTGTCTGAAAATGTAGCGAAATGGATCCGGTAAGGGATGGTACGGCAGTGTTAGCTTCGCGCTCGACTTGGCGGAGGCACTGCCATGCCCCCCAAATACATACACTCTTTTAAATCATTGGGTCGATCGCAATCATTAACGGGTTGTTTGCCAGCACAGGGCCTTCCAATAGGAATGCAAAATAACATACCATACTAATATTATAAATGTGAACATGTGTCGGTTTGTCCAACTTTCACGGCCAAACAAAAAAACGATTACACGTGAGTTTTTATGTAGAGATAGTTGAAGGGTTGAAAATTTATATGGGATTTTCGCAGTTTTCAAGGTAGGAAGCTTAAACTCTATGGAAAGATGTATAATGTGACCTAAAGCATCGTAAAATAATATTCTATTTTCGTAACCATGAACCGTGTTAATCCGAATTTTAAGCGAGCGAAGTCGTAGGCAGAGCTAGTAATCAAATATATCCCAGACCGCCATTTTTCTACTCCAGCCTCCACCAGTGACCCCAAGTTGTTACTAGCAGTTTAACAATGCGGAATTGTTATTTCGGTAAACAGTTTTTGTTCTGTAAAACGTGTTGCAGAGTTACAAGCGGGGAAATTCCACCGGCACGCGGCGAGGGCTCAAGCTTAACTTACTTACGGAGCATTTTGCACGAGTAACACGAGGCCAATAATTAAACACTTATGACCCTACGACCTTTACGGTTTAAAAATAAATGTGACCGTTTGTCGGGTCAGTCGGTAACAGTGTTGCCGAATTATCGATAGTTGGTGTATTGGTAGTTAACCTCGACACACCTAAACTGAGCTACTACACTATAGCTTAGTTTATCGCAATAGTATTGACACTGCAATACTACCGATAGTACCATAGCTCAATATAGACATGACTATCGATATTATCGGTTTTGAAAATTACACGAACTTTCGATACTATCGATAGTTTGGCACTATCGAGTATCGATACTATCAGTTGTATCGATATCGATACTTGCAGTGTACCAATACTATTGCCCTTAACTAAGCTATCGATAGACTATCGAGCGGCAACACTGGATGGTAACATTCGCTTTGTCGTATTACCTTCTGACGACCCATAGTAATGGTCGGGACGTCGGCTGTTCCGGGTTCGATCCCCGGGCAGTATAAACATTTGTGTGCATGTCTGTTTGTAATAGTCTGGGTGTTTTCTATGTATGTATGTATTTACAAATATATATATAAGTATGTTTTTCCGTTGATTAGTACCCATAATACAGCCTTCACGCTTAACTTAGGGCTAGATGTTTTTTTTTTTCGAACTGACTACTGCTGTTGGCCGCAGATGGCCTTTACAGCTTCACCGGGCAAGTGGCGAGCGCAGATGGCTCTCAGCATTAATATTTACACAACGAGCCTAAGGGCGTCCCCGAACGGGACTCGAACCTCGGCTTAGGGCGTTGCGGGGGGGCTTGGTAGCCTAACATATGTTTGGGGAGTAAAGCGGCCCGGCACATGCCGGTTACGCGAATAGGGACTGTGCGAACCTACAGGGACATGCGACGATAGCCCCCACCGGCGGGGGCGGGTAGGGCTAGATGGCACTGTGTGATTATCAGTGGATATTTATTTATTTAATTGTATGTAGAATTGATTATATAGATGTGAAATGGTCCTACACTTCAACATATCGTAGGCCACTACTGGATATAGGTCTCCACGATTTTGCGCCTAGATACTCCAGACCTCCGATTTCCTCGTCCAACCGTTACTTCCACCTCCACTCGCCAGTCGATCAGTGGTACCACAATAAACATACAGCCGAACTAGACGTTTCTCAAGGTACAAAGCAAGGAACTTTGGAACATTATTTGATTTATGTGACGCGTTTGTAAATTATATGTTGACACAAACTAGAGTATCATCATCATCAGCTCATTAAACGTCTCCACCGAGGGGCACGAGCCTACCCGTATAGGGTGATTAGGCGTTAGTCGTCCACGCGGGCCAAGTGCGGATTGGACGACTTCACACACAACCTTCGAATCTCTTCGCAGGCGTGCATGAAGGTTTCCTCACGATGTTTTCCTTCACCGTGAGAGCGTCGGATAACGTACATATATTTTCGAAAATTCGAAAATACATTGGTACGTGTCGGGATTTGAACCTCAGCCCTTTGGTAGGAAGGCGACAGTCCACACCACTGAGCCACTGACGCTCTTAGAGCGAAACTAGAGTATTGTGCTACCTTATCTTCCATGCCGGGCGTGGATGGATGCTCTCTCCAAAACGTTTCCTTCGCCTGCGCTCTTAATAAAGACGGATGATGATATTTCATTTTAATTATAACCTGGGCCACTAATTTACTTGACTTTCAACATTCACTTTTTATACGTCCCCACCGATGGGCACAAGCCCACCCTGAAAGGCCTTAGTCGTCCACGCGAACCCAGTGCGGGTAAGCCGAATTCACAACCTGTGACTCTCATCGCAGGCGTGCTCAGGTTTCCTCATGATATTTTCCTTGTAAATTGTTGAAATAGTTTTTGTATTCCATAAATTTCTATGAAGGTACAGTCGTCTATGAAATTATTTATAAACATAAATCCTACACTGTGCATGTACGAGTATACATTGCTGAGAGGTCGATCTCGATACCAATGATGTAAAAAAATATAGATTCGTGATATGCTCACAAAATAATCGAACAAAGTGTTCCGAACACAGTGACAGCACACATACACATATTTCGTATGAGCGTACATTTAACTAAACAAAAGAGTACAAACTGTACTCTCTTCGGCGGTTCGTTTTTGAGGCTCGGATGGCGTATCTACCCTTATATATACATAATATCATTGCTCGATATGAATTACCGGGTATAAGAGAAGAGAACATCGATTGTCTCGGGTGACGGGTGCGGCGTGTAGTTAAAAACGGTTATTTCAATATGACAAACAGGCACTCCCATTTTATTATATTATTAAGTCTAGATAAATTCTCAACAAGCCAAACCACTGAAGCGCTTTTTTTTTCAAAGCATCAAAACTCATATTTCTAGTTTAGTATTTTAATCGTTTTTTATTATATTTTTATATTTTTGACGTTCATAGTGCTTTTTGTAAGCCTAATTTGAAATAAATGTTTTTGACTTTGACTTTGACTTTAAGACACCTGCAACTGTCGAGTGTCGACTACGTAACTACCGCAGGGCTAGGGCTAAATCATTATTTGTTAAAGTTCTGGACAGGCGTTTCACTAACCATCAGATTAGTAACATATTATAAAACAACATTTGAAAAACACATCCTGAGTCCATGTGTACTGCTTGCTTGCTTTACCTCAAATAAATCAATTATTCTAAGCACAATTTAACAAGGCTACAAATAGGACTTTTGTATAATAGGGTACCTATAATATATTGAATGAGTTACTTGAATATCCTTATAACGGTAACTTAGCACTGTATGTACCTAAATACTATTTTAAACCCCTTGACTACAAACCCAGGAAAGCCTTAAAAAGTAAAGTTAATATTTTAAAGAAACACGAGTTGGAGTTTTCTCAAAGTCACCATAACATAATCTATTAATAAATCACATTTTATTTGTTCTTATGCCCACCTGCTGAAGGCGTACAAGGTTCCTTTTAATTAAAATAAATTTTTTTACAATTTCTATAATTAGGTATCAACTTAAGAATTTACTTACCTTTGAACTTTACACTTTCCTTGTAAGTGTACACGTGTCAATACTTGCGATTAGTGTTGCCGCTTGATAGTCCAATATCGATAGTATAGTTGGGCAAAAGCGTTAGTATCGATAGGGCTTTTAATAGCCCCTTAATCGTAAATACAAAAGTAATGACACACCCACACACACATTTTTCCATAGCATCGATACAATCAAGCTCAATATCTCATACTATCGAAAATTTCGATACTATCAATATTATTTACAATATCGATAATAAAGATATTTTCAAGGTTATCGATAGCTCGGCAACACTGCTTACGATCCACTTTCTGGACCAAGAGATAGATATGGTGTGAGGTCAAAGTAGCTTAAGCTTTGAGCTATGTTTGTGATTGTGTCAGTCTGAAAATAATAAATAAATAACATATTTTAGAACTGACAAGGATCAAATTACACTTATAATATAACAATAAATTTTAAAAGTTCGAATCAAAATAATAAACAAAACCTTTATTACATAAACATTAAAAGTACAGCATAAGATCACAAAGAAAGTGCCAAAAATTAATCGGGATTTTACTAGGTATACCTACCCTTTTCAAATTACTTATATGTATATCTAATCTAAGGGTACCATTCCACTAGAGCTGAGGGAGTTAACGGAACAGTACCTAAACGAAGTTAAAATCTATCAACAATTCTATACAAAATTACTCGGCAGTTATACGGACAGCTACGCTACGCTAAGCTTAGCTTGTTAGGATATTTGTTGTTGATATGTTGTTATCCTAATTGTAGATATTGACTCCTAATTTGAGGTAGTTCGCTTGCTTAGGTGTTTCTAATGAAAGTCACGGTGAGTGTAGAATAACAGTATAGAAGTATATTAGAAGTATGTCAGAAATATATCAGAAGTACAATATATTGAAGTTTATCAGACGCGCTATTAGTGGTCCGCGGCTGCGGAGCGCGAGCGATGACTGCTGTACTGCAGCTACAGAACTCCCCCTCAAGCGAAGCGTACAGGCAGGCGAACTCTTCTCCCGGATTGCGTTCTCCTGTCTGTGGCTGCAGCGTCTTGAATTCTTAATGAAGATGGTGTAGCTGGCGGTTGTGTAACTGGCTCTGCGTCGTTGTGTGTAATGTTGATAATGTAGGCTGGTTCAATCGGTCGATTGAAACTGTTGCGGTTCTGTCTGGCAGCTGGATTTCGAAGAATTTACTGTGGCGCTTGATGATCGGATATGGACCCTCGTACGGTGGTTGTAGTGTTTTCGTACGGCGTCGACTCGTAGGAAAACTTGATTGCAGGTCGATAGGTCGGTGTGCACGAACATATTTCGCTTGTTGCTATGCGGTTGATACGTCGGCGTTAGTGATGTTATGGAGCTATGGAGTCGGTTCACAAAGTCGTGGTCCATCTTGACTGGTGATGTTGATGGGGTGATGAAGTCTCCAGGTAGGCGTATTGATTGCTCAGGTGTCCATTGTATTTGTCTTATCTCGCTTCTTAGAATCATGTAGGTATTATTTAATGGTTGAAGTAAGGCGGCGTTTGGTATGTGTTCTCGGTAATAGTTTTCATACCGAGGAATGTTCTTAGTTGTTGAATGTTTTAGTTTGCTTGGATAGCTTGATATTGATTCGACCTTGTCTTGAGGTGGTATATGCCGGATGATGAGACTTGGTAGCCTAAGAATTTCACTGTGCTCTTGCCGAAATTACATTTTGACGGATTGATGGTAATGCCGGCTTCATCGAGTCGTTGTAGCACGGCGTGTAGATGTTCTCGGTGCTGTTCTTCAGACTCTGATGCGATTAACAGATCATCCACGAAAGGGAAAACGTCCAGACCTCGGAGTACTTCATGGATGAATCGTTGGAAGGTCTGAGAATTCTTTAGTCCCGGGCACATACGTGGAAACTCGAACAGTCCGAAGGGTGTGATGATAGCAGTCTTCTCAATATCGGTCTCTTTGTTGGGTATCTGTTGGTATGCTCTATTTAAATCGATTGTTGAGAAGATGGTCTTGCCGGCGAGCTGGTATGTGAAATCCTTGATGCGCGGTATCGGATAGCGATCTGGTCTGGTGATTGCGTTTAGACGACGGTAGTCTCCGCAAACTCGTAGGTCTCCATTTTTCTTGGGCACGACGTGAAGTGGGCTGGACCATGGGCTTTTGCTTGGTCTGCATAGGCCTTGTTCCATCATGATTCAAATTCTTTCTGAACTTGCTTATAGCGATGTGGTGGTATAGGTCGTGCGCGGCAATGTAGTGGTGGACCGGTTGTCTCGATGTAGTGTTCTACTCGGTGTTTCGGCGTGAGCTTCATTGATGTGAGACGTGTGATACCAGGAAACTTGCTTAGGATGTCATGGTATGATTGCTGAATATCGATGCTGCGTATGGTAGGCATTGTAGTGTAGCAACCTGGAGCGTGGATTGACAGCTTGGTGATGTTGTCGATGAGGCGTTTGTGCTTCATGTCCACCAGGAGTTCATGGTGACACAGGAAATCTGCTCCGATGATGGGCTTGCTGACGTCGGCGATAATGAATTTCCACTTGAACGGTCTTCGCAGGTTGATATTCAGTTCGAGTGTTTGTTCGCCGTAAGTGTTTATCTTCGTGTTGTTCGCAGCATATAGGTTGAATGACAGTGGCTTCTTGGTTGACCCTTTCTTTCGTGGGATGACTGACACGTTGGCACCAGTGTCAATGAGAAACGTGAGTCTAGATACCTTGTCGGTCACGAAAAGACGGTATGATTGGCCTTGAACGTCGGAACCCGCCGCATCTAACGTTCTGTCTAGTTTAACGACGACGGTTCTTCAATGTTGGCTGGCTTATTTGGTAGTCTGTTGAAGGAACAAGGAGGCTGACATTTCCTCGCGTGCTGTCCAAATCTTTGGTGGTAGTAACAGGCACGTGGCTGCTCGGTGGCGTGATGAGTACGAACGAGATGGCGAACGTGAGTTATGGTAGGCACGCTGCGTTCGACGGCTGAATGGCACATGGTTCCGTCGGTATGGTGGGCGGGAACGAAGAGCGGCAACTTCTAATGATAGCTTGCGTACTTCTTCGATGATAAAATTTGTATCTTGCGTTAGAAGTGATGTGGACGGTGATGGATGCGTCATTTGTGGTGATATTGCGTTGACCTCTTGCGTTTGCTCAAGCATTTTGTCGGCAAGTAGTGCGAGTTCGTCGAGTGCGGCAGTCTTGCTGATGGTGTCGCTGACGACTAGTACCGATCTGACGTGGGCTGGGAGATGGTTCATCCACATGAGTCGAAGTGTGGATTCTGGAACTTTTTCTCGTGCGAGGTCTCGCATGCGGCGTAATAGTTGCGTTGGCTTTTGGTCGCCGAGTTCCATATCTGATAACAGCTTCTGGAACTGCCTGCCTTCGGATTCCTCGTACACGGAGATAAGCCGGTTTTTGAGAGCGGTGTAGTAGTTCTCGGCTGGTGGGTTGTATAACAGGTCACTAATTTGCTCGATATCTTGCTTGTCAAGTTGAGCGATGACAAGTTGTGCCAGCTGGGTCTGCCCCTTCTTTAAATCGTGTGGCGGCTTCGAAAGTGATGAACCATAAGCGTGGTCTGTCGCGCCAAAAGGTTGGTACGCGCATTGATAGCGCAATACCTGATACTTCTGTGGCTGTGGCGGTGGCATTTGCTGGAGCAGGCGAGCTGGTGTTCAAGTCTGTTGGCGGCTGGTCGATTCCCATCTTGAATTATGTTGCAGGTTGCTTCTTGTTCAGTCGGTGGTCACCAATTTAGGTATTTGTTGTTGATATGTTGTTATCCTAATTGTAGATATCTGACTCCAATTTGAGGTAGTTCGCTTGCTTAGGTGTTTCCAATGAAAGTCACGGTGAGTGTAGAATAACAGTATAGAAGTATATTAGAAGTATGTCAGAAATATATCAGAAGTACAATAATATTGAAGTTTTATCAGACGCGCTATTTAGTGGTCCGCGGCTGCGGAGCGGCGAGCGATGACTGCTGTACTGCAGCTACACTTGCTTTCCGGTGCGGTAGACAGGCAATCTAATGCTGGACTTAGTTTGTTTGCTTTTATTAGGTGATTTAGACGATCTGTCAAATTTCGTCTGCTGTACCAGCAGTGCATAACAAGCAGGGGGGTTACCGCTATCTTAAAAAGTGTTACAATAAATTACTTCGCCTTTTCTAGTACAAAAATGCTGAGGTATCATTATACTAAAACTGTTTTAAGAGATTGCGGTAACCCCCAGGTTTGGCTGTATTATGTCTTAAAAGTGAAGGTTTAGATATTATGCAGTGAATAGCCCTTTCTGTGAGTAAAACTAAAGTGGCTCTCCAGTGGCCGCAGATGGCCTTCAAAGCTTCACTGGGTAAATGGCGAGCGCAGACGGCTCTTATCCTAATTAATTGGACTTTTTGCATATTATACAACTCGCTGAAACTCAAGCAGAAGTTCATAAGCGCAATGCATTGCCCACTCCTGACGCATTTGTGATGCAAAATATGAGCGCGATGTTTTGTCTAATTCAACAGACCACTTACCTGATTACTTATTAGGAGCCAACAAATTACTACTAGATTAGTCTACTAAGTAGATAAATTGTCTACTAGAGAGCAGGACATGATCGAACGACTGCCTGGTAATAATTACTCGAATCATATTTCTTGTTTTATTCACATATCTAGTTCAAACTAATTGCAACTAGACTAAGCTAAGGTGTGTGTAGACGGCGATGTGTGTTCCTATGCCTAAGGACATAATGAAATGTATAAAGCATGAAATGTATTTTAATCAAATTAGTAATTGATTCCTATTTTTTTTACTGCATTGCACTAGCCAAAAATGACAAAGAAATAGGCGGCATCTGTTTTTTAAGACATGCAACTGTTTTTGTTCTTAATAAATAATTAAAAAGTAGGAGTGTATTGTACTTGAAAACGTGTTTAAATGTAATTTAAAAGGCACTATGTATTTCGGATTCCTTTTAACATGTAAACGTTAAGACCTAAGATAGCTGTACATTGTAATGAATAAATAAATTCAAGTTACAAAATACAGAGGGCACTCTCTCTCTCTCTGGGTTCATCCTTTTTGAAGGGTGCGGGCATCGGGCTGTTGCCCCTTTCCCGGGCATCTTCTCGCGGGGCACTTTGTCCCCACGGTGGTTTGGTTTGCTATATTATAGGGAGATGCGCCTCCCACACTCCGCACGACGTCTAGCCGCCCTCGGCGCGGTCTAGCCCACCGGGTGAGACCCCTAAGGGAGGCCCAGTGAGCGACCTGCGAGCGGGCGGCTGCGTAATCTAGTACGGGGGACGGCGAGAGGGCGCTGATTACAATATGAAGCAAAATATTAAGTAAGAGGTCTCTCTTTTTACAATTTCCGAAAGATTTTTTTGTAACAGTCATAACTAATAGCTGTGAAACAATCATTATTTTTAACTACAATGCAAACGAGCGTGAAAATCTGAAAATATTTATTGCTCACATTAAATAAATATCACATCATTGGGAAATAACTGAAATATTTTATTTCATGAAAATAGAGAATATTAGCGATCAACAAATACGGTGAGTTAATTAAATCTTTGATAATCTATATTTTTTATTGCAAGGCAAGTCTCAAAATTGCCCAAATCCATGAAAAATCTAATTGATTCTAGCAGAGCAATAGTAAAACTGTAGTAAAACGCTTAATTATATTGGTAACATTTTTATTGCGTTTCGATAAATCACTATGGTGACTTTAAAAATAATACGTTTAACAATATTTTAAGTGCAAAAAAAATATATAAAAAAATCTGATATAATTTGATTTGGGTGTGCTCCAATAACGTGATCTAAGCACAAGAAAATGATTCTTGATATCATGGATTCATAGTATAACTTGCAAAGTTAATTTTATTCAACTGCTGTAGCGAAACGCATCTGGCAATCTGTCAAATTCATAGCAAATTTTCAAAGGCGTATATTATTTTGCGTTTTATCACAAATATTACAGTGTTAATTAATCAAAATGTTGGCTTTGATTAATCGCATCCTCGATTGGATTAAAAGCTTGTTTTGGAAGGAAGAAATGGAACTTACATTGGTTGGATTGCAGTACTCTGGAAAAACAACTTTTGTTAACGTCATTGCCGTTAGTATTAACTAAAAACATAAAACATGTACCTAAGGACCTGGAAATTACATTTTTTGCCTATTGAAAGCTATTTCTAATAAGCAGTTTATGTAGAAAGATAAGATATAAATGAAGACCAGGCTTACGTATCTTAAAAATGTAGTAAATAATTTATGTATGACACAGCATTACATACACTACGGCTTTTTGTATTGTTGAAAAACCTAAATTCTTAACTTCTAAGCTTTTTTTTAATAAAGTGTGCCATTCAGAACATGTTTGAACAGCCTGCCCCTTATTTGTATAGTATTTTTAACCAACTTCTAATATTACTTGTCCAGTGAAAGTAAGATGTTAGAAAATTTTACTTATCCCTGGGAATCACGCATTTAGTTGCATGAATGCAATTATATGTGTAATCTAATCTATTAATAATTCTGTCAAAAGCTGTGGTTGAAACAGCTTTCAAGAAATACTAATTTCTTTCTATCAGACTATGCTAGAACTATGACTATGACTATGATTATATTTCCTGCAATAGAGTATTGAATAATACAATACATCTTACATATTAGATAACTTATATCACATTGAGTAGGAAAGTGACCTTTCCTGAAACATAATGTGCTGTCTAGGTTAGATTCATTGACAGAATCAAAATATTTTTAATTACGATATTGTGGCAAATTTTGGGCTCTCATTCAACTTTACCGTTAAAAACAGTCACTGCTAGCTCTACTCTAACCACCTGTTTTGTGTGGATATTATTGGCTCAAACGTACCACTCATGTAGACATTAGATTCATCTATTGTTTGTTGTGATTTTCCACCCATACTATGCACAACCACTTATGGCAAATTGCTTAACATTGATATGGCAGAAATTTTTGGTTCAGCTGTGAACTATAATGTGCTGTCTAAAACTTAATTTTCACCCTGCAAACATACATTTATCCTTTCAAAGTATTAAAGTCAAAGATTTATTTTTAAAAACTTACATATAGTTTTACTATATATATTAATAAACCATATATATTAATAAAGCAGTTAGTAATAATTCTGCTATGCTGTTATCTTTTCAATGTCACTTAGTTGGGAGTTCAATTACATTGTTTTGTTATCAAAATTATTAGTAGAATAATGAGAGTTCATTGTATGATTACAATTTAACATGATGGCTTTGCCAAGGTTTTAATTTCCTGAATATGGTAACAATTATTTTATAAGTTCAATAGCAAAATATCTTTAATTAATAATTGGTTTATCAAATAAAAACGAGTATACAAGGAATCCTTGCAATTTAAATGGTTGAATATATATGGATGTTTTTTTTGTATTATCCTAAATTATTGATTTTTGTATTGTTCTCATTGATCATTACATAGATTAGGATATTAAAAACACTTTATTTTTTTGCAGTACATTTTGTAAAATTGGTTATTAATTTTGGTTAATTGATGTAAAGGTGGCATTAGGTTATGGAAAATTTTTTTTACTTGCATATAAATTTTCAAATTAATATCCCACTATATCAAAACAAGCGGTTGTGTGTAGCATGGGTGGAAACTCACAACAGACTACATGAATCTATTGTCTACATGCGTGCTACGTTCGAGAGGATAATGTAAATGGTTACTATCTTTGTATTTGTTTCAGTCTGGCCAGTTCAGTGAAGACATGATACCAACAGTTGGATTCAACATGAGGAAAATAACTAAAGGGAATGTTACTATTAAGGTAATATATCAGTGAATAATCATAATATAATTAGAAGTGATATTTGTTCTTAGTTATTTATAAAGAACTAGCAAACCCAGCGAACTCCGTTTCGCCACCAGATAGCTTCGTTTTATGTAACATTTCGTTTGGTGAAAAAGAGCGATCTACTTAAAATATTGGTTTGTAGTACATGCTATGTATCAGAGATGGCGCTGTATGTGAAAAAAGATTTCCCCGCTTTCTTGTTGAATTTTTTCCTGAATTTTATTTGCTATAAACCTCACGGAGCTCGAGACCTTTCCAACGAATGCAAAACCGTGGAAATCGGTTCGTGTGTTCTGGAGTTATAGCGTCAGGAAGGAAAACCCGACTTATTTTTATATAGTAGATTTTATAAATTAATTATTTTACCACCAAATCATTTTTATTTTAAGACAATCAGGAGATTCAGCCTGTAAAGTCCTTAGCTAACTGTGAAATATTGCACATAATGACTTCATTATGGCAATCTCCCTATAAGATTGTAACCCACAATCAAGTAGCTTTTTTTCCGTATTGACTTATCGCTGGTAGCCACTGGTGGGCTTAACAGCTTCATTGGACATGTGGCAATCTGAATCCAATATTGTGTCACATTGTTACAGAGAAATTTATATACCAAAACAGTGTTAACAAACATTATTTATGTTATATTAACTCAAAACAATTGCTTCATTAATGCGGTTGCTATGGGCAGACAAAATCTAACAGAAAAACGCAATGGCCACGGACGGAAATATATTTATTTAATCATATGGCGAACTATAATCTAGGCAATTACACATATCACAATTTATCAATTTCAACAAAAACACTTGGTACCAAAGAAGGTTGTTTTCTAACCACCTGTGACTGGAATGCAAATCTGCAATATCTTTGATATTTTATTGAACATATTTTATTGGGAACAGCCTTTTTGGTACAGTCTTTTTTTTGTCCCTGTTCATCGCGTTTTTTATGCTAGAGTTTATCTGCCGGTTTCAGCCTAATTTTTTTTTCATGTTACTAAGTGATGGTCAGGACGCTCACCTGATAGTGAGTGATACGCCTGACCATGACAGAGTGGCATTGAAGGAGACCAACAACTTATAAACAGTTATTATTCTCCATCAATGCCGATCTGCGCCCACCACTCGAGGCAACAGATGTTAAGTCTCTTATACCCAGCAATTTCACTCTTATACCCGGTAATATTCATTAACGTGGTTCTTTTTTTTCTTTTATATCAATATAGACTCGATGAGTCATGTCTTTGTTACTTTATATTATTATCACATAGCAGAATCCTTGAAATCGAATTGTTTATTTTTCAGGTTTGGGACATAGGTGGCCAGCCTAGGTTCCGTTCAATGTGGGAGAGATACTGTCGAGGAGTCAATGCTATTGTGTATGTATATTTTCATTTAATTTCAACTTGTACTTTGAAACCATCATTTCATTTCATTTAAATAAAATGCGACGTACATAAATATAACAGCAAAATACAATTGAATCATTTGCTCGAAGGCGCAAAATGATTCATAACGCGGATGTTTAGGATGAGTCATTTATTTTATCCGACAAACTGCTAAGTATCCATTAATGTACTGTTCAACACTTAACATAATTCGCACACATTATAAGTAAAACTCAAAAATTAGCTTTTTTTAGTTTTACTTATAAACGGGTCCAAAATCAACATATCTACATGACGCGACTCCTTCTATGGAGTCAGAACGTGCAATGAAGCCGCGAAAACTTAATTTATGCCTCTTTCATATTTCCGAATAAAGTGTGTCGTTTTAATAATGCTGGGATAAACTTAATATACGATAAGTAATTCATAACTAACGGATATACTCTTATAATATTCTATTATTTTGCAATTAATATTTTAATTTATTTATGACTGATTTTGTGAGAACAGAATCTTCAAACACGTTTTCCCAACAATCATGTTTTTCAAATTGTGCCCCTATAATATGAAAGCTGCGATATGTCTATTAGCGGAATAGCGTTTAGGTTATACTATTAAAATATTCTTTAATTTTAAAATAACATTTATTAATAGCAGTGTTGCTTAACTGTCGATAGTTGGACTATTGATGGACCTCGAAAATCATCGATACTATCGAAGCTCAATATAGACATAACTATCGATAGGAACGCCCTAAACTAAGCTATCGATAGTATCGATAGGCTGATCGATACTTTTGCTTTTGTACAAATATCGATAGTCGACTATCGAGCGGAAACACTGATTAATAGATTAAATCTTGGTGTTACAATATGAGTGTTTCCCACGCGTTGGTGGCTCATTGGTGTGAACTGTTACCACCAAGTAAACCCACCAAGGGGCACGAGCCTACCCGTAAAGGGTGAATAGGACTAAGTCGTCGACTAACAGTGTGAATTGGTCGACACGCAACAACCTTGGAATTTCATCGCAGACGTGCGCAAGTTTCCTTACGATATGTGCTATGTGCGCTTAAATCCTTAAAACTACGCAACGGATTTTGATGCGGTTTTTTTAATAGTTAGAGTGATTCAAGAGGAAGATTTATATGTATAATGACATCCATTAAATAGTGGAGAAATACTGTTATTTTTGAGGATTCTAATGTCATGTCGTAAATAATTTCGTAGCTTTTGCGGCGGTACCAGCCGACCGGGAAGACGGGAGCGTGTCTATTACGAATATCACCATTGCACCCGTGCGAAGCAAGGGCGGGTCGCTAGTTAAATTATACAATGTTGTTACAGTTACATGGTAGACGCGGCCGACCAAGACAAGATAGAGGCCTCCCGCAACGAGCTCCACAGCCTCCTAGAGAAGCAGCAGCTGACCGGCATCCCGGTGCTGGTGCTCGGCAACAAGCGGGACTTACCGCACGCACTCGACGAGCACGGCCTCATCGAGAGAATGTAAGACTATTATGAACTCTATCTTATTGTAGTATAAGGCCTACTGCATATAATAATAATATTTATTTATTTCAGACAAAGTCCATATGTATTTGTTAGTATTACATAAATGTAATCACTATGCTATAAGAAAATGTTTCTTGACAAAATCTTAATGTCTAAGATGAACTTTTTTTTTCAAATACTATCAAAAATTATGATTATACAGCAGATGGGAATTAAGTAATAAGTGCTACGGCCACTGTTAAAAAAATATACTGTAGAAGTTGAGATGGCCATTTTGTAGTGATGTGACATCATTTACTAGGTACAACTAAGTATCGATTTTTTTACATACAACAAAATAAGAGTTACATTAGGTAATTAAATTAGGTAAGTAAAATGAATCGGTCATTTCATTGAGGCTATTCTGGTAAACTAACTTGTGACAACACTAAAATTAACGTTGTTGATTGCCAAACAAATAACATGAATTAACTTTCATGAAGATAAGGAATGTGCTGGCACGAAAATACAACACGTGACGAAGAAGCTACCCAAGTCATTTTAAAACAAAATACAACCGATAAACGCGATCTAAATTGGCTCGTGCAGCACTAATACTAAGGCGAGCGCGGGTGACATGCGGCGTGTTCCTTCTCCCACGCCTCTCCTCATACCCCGATTGCCATCTCAACCTGTCGTGTAAATTATATATCACATCGCGTACATTAGTAACTACTGAGTTTCTTGCTGGTTTCTTCTCAGTGGAAAACTACCTCCCGAACCAGTGGCGAACTGTAAGGACCTAAACTGAATAAACACTTTTCATTTTCATCATTTTTTTGAACTGACAGATGGCCTTTACAGCTTTAGCAGCCAATTGGCGAGCGCATATGGCTGTCGAACATCGGCTTAGGGTGTTGCGGGGAGGGCTAGGTAACCTAGTATATGTTGGGGAGAGAGGTAGCCCAGCACACGCTAGTTACGCTAATAAACATTTTTCACATATAATATCTCCTTGTAGTCAATGATTTTGTCTTTATTGTTTCTGTTTTTATGATTCATTATTTTTAACTACTATGAATTGTTTGTTCGCAGGAACTTATCGGCTATCCAGGACCGCGAGATCTGCTGTTATTCGATTTCGTGCAAGGAAAAGGATAATATTGATATAACACTGCAATGGCTCATCCAGCACAGTAAGTCTGGGAGTGCGCGTTAATAGTGACGTATATAGAGCTTGTGCCCTATACTTGACTAGTGTTGTACATCTATCGATAGTTGAATCGTTATAAATTGGCCTACGATGTGATCAGAATTAATGTTGGCATTGACGTGACCTTATTGTCGATATCTTTGTTTAATGTCGTTAACGTATCGTGGCGATGTTGTATGTTTTCAGATTGTGTCGAATCGTGATTTTTGTTTTTGTTATTGACTGAGTAGCGTGGGTCCTAAGTTTATCCAGCCTACTTTAACTTTAACATATCAACTTAATTTCTTCCAAAATTGTATTGTTTATTCTATTTATTTTACCAAATTAGATACGTAAAATACCTGCATGAAAGAACTACTTATGGTTTTTTATCTGGGAATTGGATTCTCAGTTTTGCGTTTTTTTTTTCAAATTTGCGTTTATTATGCTCTCTTGATTAGTTCTAACTTAGTTGTATTTTTAAATGAAAACGTGAACAATTATTGCGTTACTAATTTCATTTACTTTTATAAAGCACAATGTAAAACCATCATGATTGTTGAATTAACATTGCAATTTGCAAAAGATTAATACTTAAAATAGTTTTGTGACAACATCGATATCGACTACATTGTGTCTCGACTGTTGGTTTAGTTTAATTTTCTAAGTTTACTATCGATAGTATGCATGGACACTAGTGTAAATGACCAAATTACACAAGCGCGACACTTGGCTTTACTCGCATGTCGGTTAACATCCCGCGTTGCCGTTGCTCTGTTATTGCAATATATTTTATAGTTATAGCTGTTAGCAATAAATACAGTATACGTCATGACGAAATATATGAACCCAGGAAATGCTGACTTGTTCTTGGTTTAATAATTAATATTATTAAACCTTGGTTTAGTGGTACTTTCTAACGTTCTGTATAAAATGTTTATTTGAGATAAATTAAAATATGTATATGTATTTCAACAGCTACAAAAGAACAACACGAGAATTTCAAAAGTAAAAAGGAGATATTTAGATTTAATGACTTACTACGATAGCTTACTTATTTTCGACGTAATATCTTTTACGTATTAAGATTACTTGTATGGGGATATGCAATTACGGAATCGTACACATTATTTATTGCTGAAAGCTAATAGTTTAATAAATATATGAACTACGCCTAGCTATGTGCGCGGTCTTGTTTCCTCTTAAATTTCGATATGGAACTGAATTTGTTTGGATAATCTGCATCTATGTAAGGAAATTCGATTTCTTACCAAGTTGAACATTTTCAGCTACGGAGTCATTTGTCAATCTGACGCTGTTAATTTAAAGTTTCGTGTTTATTATTTAGTAACAGAAATTCATCGATATTTAATTTTTTTCACATCACTTAAAATCTTCTGTTTTATTATTAAAAATGTGAGGAATGTTACTAAATAAAAAACATGTTACAACTCTCTTGAAATAAATAACAAAACATTGACTAAGTGTTGATAAAAACTATAAAGATAAGCTTGAATAACGCACTCTACGACATTGTTGTGTATATCATATGCACACAATTTTAGAGAGTGCCAAGCTCAGTACTGATTTGAATTTGAGAAAGACATTTCCATTATGGCCGACTTGCTCTTTGAAGGTGTTGCCTGATTAAAAAAAAGCGAACACAAATATTAAAACTAAGTCACAAATAAATAAAATTGGTCAAACGCGTGGCGTTACATATCAATTCTATTACTACTTGATTTCTGATCGGTTGATGAGTTGATGACATATTTTTGTTTATTTGCGACTTTGTTTTGTATTAACTACGATAATACGTTAGTATATTTAGATTCCCTGATAATATTAGCGTTAATATTATAAATAATTATACTTATCTCATATTGTTAGCTAAAGGAATTAAGTTTAATAAAATATATACTGTGTGTGAGGTTTTTTGCTTTGTATAAGGATGTTTATGTTAGTGTGATGGGGATGGTTCTTGACGTATTTATTTCATGGGCAGCAAACTTACACACGCAGAATATCCGTCAAATTAAAAAAAAGTCATTAGGTATGTAATTTATATGAATACCCGCTTTGACTGCACATTATGTTTGTATAACTGTAATATAAAAATATATATATAAAATTGTTTAGTATGAGGATTTGTATCCTGGTTAGTATATGTTAATAAACAACCATAAGGTATGTTCCAGTGTTTAGTATTCAGTTAGATATCTAACGGTTTATATCGTTGGACCATTGGATTTACGGTTCAAGTAAAGTACTTTAAAAAAACTCATGACACAGCACGTATCTAGAAATAAGGTCATGGACAAACAAAAGACGTCACTACAAAAAATGATTATAGATCTCGTTATCTTTGAACGTAGTTGTTTCTTTCTATCTTTCAATCTTTAACCTATCCCAGACCACTGCTGGACATTTCGTTCTCTTCACACAGTCACAAGTGTATCCTAACGCAAGTCTTCGAATCCATCGGGTCGACATCTTAACGCTAGGCTTGTCATTTCAATACTTGTCTGCTCTAATTACCAACTATCCTACGACATACGAGACCAGCCAAATAACACTTCAACTTTCTGATTCGAAAAATGAATAATAAAAATAACGACGATGTCTGCGAAATTCATCTATAATTGAATGACCAAGTTCAAGATGCCCTTGTATGAAGAGTTTGAACAGAACAACAGTGTTGCTAGTGTATAAAATCTCTAAGTGAACTTGGGGACATATTGAACTTGGCCATTCAATTTGCGACGAGCATACGTTTAAGCTGTGTTGTCGAGGTACTATATTACACTTGTACTTTTATGAGTTAGCACAGAGTATGTTAAGTAAATTGCGTTTTGTACACAACAGCTCTAACAAAACAGTTTCAGTATAAACAGTTTTATATGTATGAAGGGACTTATAAAAAAGCACAAAATGGCAGTACACTAATTGATTTTGACATGCCACGTCAATTAGAACCAATCAGAAGAAAGCAAAGGGATCTG
The DNA here is from genome assembly GCA_019425675.1 of Leucinodes orbonalis. Lineage (NCBI taxonomy): Eukaryota > Metazoa > Arthropoda > Insecta > Lepidoptera > Crambidae > Leucinodes > Leucinodes orbonalis. The sequence goes on from PQWD01012098.1 coordinate 27,944, forward strand.
TTAGTAAGATCATGACTTATTTATAAATACCCTCTCCCTTTATTTTATAACTTAGCGTATACTGGAATTATTTTATTAGAAGACGAAGAGCTTTGCGTACATAATGTTTTAAATAAAAAAAGGTCATGGTATTTATTTTTTTATGTTTGATGTAACTATGTATAGTGCATAAAATGTAGATAGTTCGGCGTTTGAATTATATCAATATGGGACTGTAATGTTAAAATTTAAACGTTGGTTCGTATCTGCATGCTATGTTTAATGTATGTTTTTTTCTATGGTGCGTTTATTAATGTATTATATCATTTTCTAAGAAAACACAAATCAATATAGTAAAGTTGAAATTGTTATGTGTCTTATTTTCTGGCAACTATTATAACCTATGGTTGATTTGATTGGTACGATACATGATGATGAACAAACTTACAAGTAAAGTTTTTTATCAATCTTGAATTTTTCGTCGGATGAATATTGGTTGCTATAGGAATCTATCTATGATGGTGGCTGTGCTGCAGAGTATTATGATTTGATACATAGAAACCTACTCTTTAGGTATAAAAAAATGGGTTTAGGGCTAGATGGCGCTACGTGTTTAGGTTGAGAGCCATCGGCGTTCGCCATCTGCCCGGTGGAACTGCGTTCAACAATTTATTTTATATTTTGGTCGACAGTTTTGTTATAAATGACAGGTATTAATTTCATTGAACACAGATATATAAAAACGGATTTTCTATAAGTAACAAAAGCTTTGGTTTCTTTTCTTTTAAAATATATTTATTTATTTATCACAGTTAAGATACTGACAGGAATACAATAATATTTATATATAATTTTCCAATAACAAGATTAATAAAATGTAGGTATATATTATAATTTGAAACAATATAAAGTGATATTTCTATTTGTATATGCATAACATTATCTTAAAATGTAGGTAGGTATGTCGCCTCTGGCTTAACCTAACAATTTATGAACTTAACATGTTAAATCATAATTCGGTTTGTATTATATTTTACTCTTGACAGCAAGTTGTTGACTCCATTTGCTCCTGGGGACCTGATAAAAAATACTATTCATTACAAAAAATGACAAAATTATATATTTTTTTAACTTAGTGTTTCTTGTGCTTGTTGTCAAAAGAGATTTCAATATTTTGACGAATCTTTCCCCGTATTTCTAGTCTTATAAATATTCTAGTGAGTAATCATTAATCTTAAGTATTCAATGTGTTTAAAGTGGTACCGAAGAAAATATTGAAGAAAAAAAGGTAGAAGTTACTAAATGCACTTATTCGATTTAACGTAACTTACTAAATACACTATTGAACTAAACATACTTACATACATACTTATATTTTCTTACATACTTTCATAAATAATGCTTACTTAAAATTAGCTTAAATCTATCAAAGCTTCCTCTCCGTGGCTAAGAGAGTTTCTAATATCGCCGTGAGTATTGGGAATAATATTAGTTTTCTTAATTGAATCGGAACTGTTATCCATTCGAATGTTTTTCGCGTTCAATACACCGTTAGGAATACGTTCATCCATCACGTTTATTTCGTCAATTTTTTTTGCCAATTCTAATTTAGCAAGCCTGTCTTCGAGGGCTGTGACCTTGCTGGTTAGTATTTCAATTTTTTCAATTAAAGTGAACAGTATTTTTTTGTCTGCCTTGGAGTCGTCGTAGTCTTGACTGGACTGGTTGGAGCCATTGGCGCTGCTATTTGTTGACATCTGCCGACTCACATTGCTGGCTGATGACTGTCTACTTACACTTAGTCCATCTGTGACGTCTCTCGAATTCTTCTGATAAAACTCTGAATTTTTAAACTCGGACAATTCCGCTGCGTTAAGTAGGGCCCCCACAACACTATCTATATTATTGCTTGCTATATTGTTTAGTACGTCATTTAATTTCTCCACGTACAGCTTCTGCACCGTCGGTTTCAAAGTCTCGATGAGGTTGTTTTTCTCGTGCCAGAAATATGGGATGTTCTTTTCTTTAATGGCGTCTCGTAGGTCCTCAACCATGATGCGAAATGTAACGCTAAGCTTGTTCTGCCAAAATTTCTTATCGTTTTTTTGGATCTTCCACAGAAAGAGGGTTTTAATGTAATAACTTGCAATATTTTTCATGTCCAAAGAGTCTCTTAACTTTTTAACCTGAAAACCAAAATTACATTATTAGCTAAGTATACCATGCTTGTTTAAGAAATAATTTGTAAAGAATGTTTCGTGTATCTTTTTCCCTAATTTCAGCCTTTACCATCAGCTAATGTAGCTTTTTTGTCATCATCGAGGAACTGCCTATAGCAAATGAGGCTTTCATGACCAACATGCGCTTAAGGCATTGCTTCTCAGTTAAACATTCAGAAAGCTGAATCTGTAAGTATATGGATAAGAAACTAAACTGATGATAAACCGCTCTATAGATAACTAATTCTTATGTCTGGTATTACTTAAATGTCGTCTTCGTTGCCAGACCAATGTTCTGAATGGCAAATAGGTGTATTATGATGAACCCTAATGAAGACCAGAGAACATTGTCTATTTTCCAAATTAAATCTCACCACGGCCTGTCTGTCGACTCATAAACTGCAAAGTCATTGAAATGTTACGAAAAAATTACTACCCCTATTTTAAAATAAATAGGTACCTACTTTTTAATGTGTTTTCTATTGAAGATATTTTTTTACTGTCATAAGTTACCAGGACGGTCAGTTCGCTCACCTGGTGGTAAATGAACGCCTGACCATGACAGATGCAGTGCTGATGCAAATTAATAACAGTACGAAGTGATTTTTTTCATCTATATTGCCCTGTGCCCGTCACCCGAGAAGACGCAGAAGTAAGGTCTCTTATACCCGGAAATTTAACTAGCTACAGTGCCCTCATCCCGATACACAGAAGTGCAAAACACTCCTATTTTACGGGACGATATCTGTCACTACGGTGGTACCTACAAAGACGACTCAGTAACGCCGAGTCTACCACCTAGTTATGCTTATAAAACTTCGTTAGACTTTAGTAAAAAAGCCAGTACCAGTCTTATAGTAGTTTTCAGTTGTTGACAGCCCTTCATCATCTCCCGCTCATACTCCTGGAAGGAGAGACGCCAGCAGCGGTTTTTGAGGTTCTCATTCTTCAAAGCCTTGTTTGGCTTCGGTACTACCAGCCAGTCTTTTACTTGGGTGCTTTCAATGGTCCTAAACAAAAAGGGAGAAGTGATTTTGAGCTCCTAATCTTTAACCTCGGCTGTTGCAAATTGCAAACGTTCTTGGGCGGTGGTAACACTTTCCATCAAGTGAGCCGCAAGCTCGATTGCCTCCCTGTGTTATATATAAAGAATGATTGTTCGTCTTTCACTTGTAACTGGAAGAAAATTTTGGAATCTTAATTTGACCCACTTCCCGGTCTTCGATTAGGATGATTTTTTTTATTACTTTAACTTTTTTTATTCTTACACATTGCATGCCATGTCAATGAAAAAAAATTGTGTCTGGTTTGATAACAGTCAAAGAGTTAATTGTCACGTACTTGTAACCAGCGGGCCAGCGAGGCAGTTGGAAGCGGATGACTGGTACCAGGTCCACGTCCAAGTTGAAGGCGTCTTCCCCGGTCATGTTACTGATGTTGAGCGTGTACGCCGGACCGGACTCTTTAAACTTGAGGACATAGGTCACGCCGTTCACTGTCACCTTTGAATTGAGATGTTGACTAGTTTCATAATAAATCGGAAACATTAATGTGGGCTCGACGCAGTGCCGGATTAAGACAGCGCGGGGCCTGTAGCAAATTCTATCAAGGGGCTCCTGATTTTGTTTTAGGATCCCTAGTTTAGCGCGCAAGATAGATATTTTACCTTTTATTTTTATTTATTTTGTTGCGGTCAAACAGTTGTTGTAGCGCGGGCCCCTCAATTCTCGGGACCCGTAATGGTCGACAGCTGGATCCCGGCTACTATCTGATGGTAGTTGTTAACACCACAAAGCGAATGGGCCGCGTGGTGGGTTAACTCCTTATAGGATCCTCCTTGAGTTGAAATATGTTTTAGTAACAATTAGAAATTAAAGCAATATGAATATTTAATATTATGAACAAACGACTTCAGTAAAAAAAAAAAAAAAAATTTCGCACACACTGAACATCCAATTGGATGCTGCCTTTTAATAATAATTTGTTTATTTCGGACTAGTAATCCATAGTGGTGTTAGTATTATATTAAGATAACTTATAACATAGTGTTAGTACTTAAGCTATTCACAGAATGCACCATTTTATTTATAATAGGGGAATAGTTATCCTCCGCAATTGTTTTTAGAATGCTGTTGGGACTATCTCTCACCCTTCTAAGCAACGCAGCTGTCTTTTTCGTAGGATTGCATGAAAGCCGTCCGTACAAGCTTGCACAAACATTTCTGACGCGCTACAGTACCGAAGCAGTCCCAATAGCATTCGAAAAGAATCCGGAGATTGTTTGGTGTAACTGGTCCACAAACTGTTCGTGTACATGCTTTGGCAGTACGCCTTAAAAAGGGTAATCTTAACTTCATCTGTACATCTTGCAAATCTGCGAGCCAGCATGTTACCTCTGACCGCTAGAGCCCTGCGCTCCCTCTCAATATCCGTATGGTCCTTGAGGTCATCAGAAATAAAATGACCTAGGTATTTACCTTTTTTATCATTGAACCATCTAAGAAAAGCTCGAGGTCCTCTCCTGTATGTTTACCTGCGACCCCAAAAACCATGTACTCACATTTTTTTACATTATAAGAAAGTCCATGCGAGGCGAGGCAAAGGTTTCACACTCTTTCAAAAGCTCCCTGATGGCTCCCACAGTCGGGCCCAGCAGCACCATGTCATCGCATAGCTGATGTTATTAACTTTAACACCAACCAACTGCATCCGGACGCTGCTAGAGCCCGCCTATGAGTTCATCCACATAAAGGTTGAAGAGCCTGCGATGTTAACCTACCCTGTCTTACCCACACTCCAGCCTATAAGGCTTACTTAAAACACCGTCCCACTTCACATGATTTGTTTGGTTGCCGTACCAGTATTTTAGGAGACTACATATCCCAGATGGCACACCCTGTCCACTTCTTCCAGGCACTTCGTACGAAACCAAATTAAATGCTCTGGAGAGATCGAGGAAACAGGCGTACACCGGCGTATTGCGATCCACGTAGTATTGGACGGTATGACGGTTGGAAGGTGTTTGCCGCGTACGGGTCTCTTAAGCGTCTCAAAATCTATTGCCGACCAAAACAAAATCAGTTTGGCACATTCGCTTCTCTTCCTATACTGGATTTCAGACGTTGTTATCCTGATTTATCAGTTCAACTATTAAACAAGCTCGAACGTCTGCAGAATCTCTGTATTAGATTTATTTTGGCCTGCGGAAGTATGACCACGTCTCTTCTTATAGGTCCCAACTTCAATGGCTGCCTATTGCCGTAGAAGGGACTGCCACATTTATCCTCTTTACTCTATTCTTTTCCCACCCTTAACACCCCTCCGTATCTTAAAGATCGCTTTATTTACTGCAACCTTGGTCCAGTTCTAATTATATACCTGGCCGTCTCACAAGACTGACTTTATGCGAGGTCTTTCACAGTTCGAGCAATCAAGCTGTTGAAATTCCTTGCCTGAGGACATTCGTCGTGCACCGTCTCTTGAGACTTTTAAGAGCGAATAAAACATTACTTGGAACAAAATCTCTTTGTGATCTTTACTTTCTTTCACTTTTATTCCTGTGCTGTAGGTACTGTATCTCTGTCATTCCTTTCATATAATTCTGATTGTAGTTTGTTTTATCCTATCTTCCATTATTAGTTTATTATATACTATTTATTAGTTTATTCTTTAATTATTTATGTAGTAGTGTGTACTATTTTGTTATAATTTTGTAGTTATTTAGAATAACGATTTTACTTGTTTTGCATTAGCCCGCTGACCGTTACGCATTGTTCTTTTCATCCAAAGGTTGCTGGAAGAAATTGCCCTAAGCAATAAAGCCGCCCATGTTGTACTTGTTTTTTTTCTGTTATCTGTTGTTGTATGTTTTTTTTTACATGCAATAAAGTATTTTTTATCTTTATATTTTATCTTATGCTTAAGACTTAAAATTGCACTTTCTATTGATAGTCCGGGCCAAAAGCCGAACTGTGCATCATGTAGATGAATATATTCCTTTAGAACACTATCAAGCACACCGTCCAACACCTTTGCTATAATTTTAGCGAACGCCCTAAGTTTTAGTTAGTAATTGTACGCCTTGGGCGTTAACGCATTAACGCCCAAGGCGTTAAATTGGCTATTTTACCAGATGTGTACGACAAATACATACCTTTTCGTTCATCTCGTTGAGAGCCTTCTGCACATTGCCGTGCATCCATTGCCGAAACTTGTTCTGCAGAAAGTACTTGTCCGCGTCCCGCCATTCTCTTGTCACCTACGGGAGCCCAGTAAGGGACCTGTTTTTAGATCTGCAATAATTATGTCTTGACTAGTGGCGCACCCTACAAGAAGGATGGTCAAGAGGCTTTATTTATTGTTACCATATTTTCGGTATCATATCAAGTTTACTGGGTGGTAGACTCGGTACTGAGTCGTCTAGGTAGGTACCGCAGTAGTGCCGGATATCGTCCCGTAAAATAAGAGTGTTCCGGTACTAAAGCATCGCTAGTAAAATTACTGGATATAAGAGACTAATTATCTGTCTTCTCAGTTGAAGGGCGTAGCGCAGTGTTGACGCAAAATAATTACTAGCTTCCGTTATTTCTTTCAACACTGCTCCTGTCATGGTCAGGCGTTTCACTTACCACCAGTTGATTGAGTTGATCAACCCGTTCACTTTGACATAAAAGAAAGTAAAGTCCAACTGTAGATTTGGTAATATGCTACTTTGTTGCTGCTATCTGTCTAATGTTGTTAGCAGTTAAAATGTACCATAAAACAAACGAATGCGTGCAAAATATTACCCCGAACCTACAAATGATACATAATTACGATCCTATTAGCGCATTTTGAAATTAGCGGTTTTAGGGCTTAGGCTTAATCCCTATTAACGATCAATTTTGTTCTTATATTGACCTAAAAAATTATTAAAATTAATTTTACTTATGTAATAAATGCATCATTTAAAAAATACCTTACTGAGTTTCTTGCTGGATACTTCTCAGTTTAGGGTGTATTCAGAAATGCCTTCCTCGGGCCCAAACTGAATACATGATATTTGAATGAGGTGATACATACATTCATGATCTGACTGAAATAAATAGCACAGTGACTTCACTTTACCTTATGACATTTCTCCCACTCCGGTTGCTTATCGAGGTTGTCGAAGCCGTGGATTATGCGCATCTTGACAAAGCCAGGCTGGTCGTTCTCCAGCATGATGCCGTGCTCGCCATCCTTGTAGCTGATGGGCAGGCGCACCACTATGTCCATATCGAACTCGTCTAGTCTCGAAACTTTGATGCCGTCGTAGACGCTCCCAGCGTACATCACCTACAGGAAGAATCGAGAACTCTGGGTTTATTAAAATAAGATTCTACTCGTGATTCAAAGTACATCCCCCAAATATGTGGACGACTAAGGCCTGTATGACGTACGTATGACGTAGGCTCGTGCTGTAGTGACGTTTAATGAGCTGATGAGGTAGTTTTCTTAAGAAAGCTAACGCATAGACGGTTGGATATCCGCAACTTCAAAGGATAAATAGATATGGATCCCAGTTTAGACAATTAATATGTCGATTAATATGATGCTAACTTATTTTTATCTTTTTAAAGCCAAAGACGTCATCAATAAATTAAAAATGAAACTGCTAAGGATTGGAGGAAATCATCACGTTCAGCACTGGACGTATTAGGCTGATTCCAAATCCCTTTATAGCTGGATGCTTTTTAGGCATCGATTAAAACTCGTCCTCATGATTTTTGCGAACGATTTTTAATAGGTAAATCCAATCATTTCTCACCTGTCCGCTATATTTCTGGAAGTAGTTGCATTTCTCCCCCATTTTGAGCTTGACCTCGTCGAAACACTTTTGAATACTTCTTGGAGCGCTCGAAATCATTGTCCTTGATTGCAATATACTGCTTAAATATTTCTGCTAAAAATATATCCAGGTTCCGCTTTTTCGACATCACTTACTGTAAATAAAAGTTATTTGTTGATAGTCTTACCTTTACCTTCTTTGAACTTCAAAGTTCAAAATAAGAGAGTTCTTTTTTTTTTTTTGTTTTTTTTTTTGCAATTTGCGCGAATGATATTTTGTATATAAAGGTAGGTACGATGAGAAAAAAATTTTTGAGTTTCAGTTCAATGTATGGGGAACCCCAAAATATACTAATTATTTTTCAAGTTTCTTGTCAAAACCTAATAGCGATTTACCTACAGAATACATATACTCACAAAGTTTGAATAGTGTAGTGTTATAGTTTCGGAGCAAAAAGGGTGTGACGTACTTAACTAAACCTATTATCTAACAATGACTAAAGTCAAATTCACTACTTCGATAGGTATCCGTAAGCGGTTTCGTGCCGCGACCGGAGCCAATCATCGGTTGAGCTAGGCTCGCCATTTTCATCCGGTGACGTCGTTAAGGCCATCTGCGGCCAACAACAAAATCAATTAAAAAAAAAACAACATTCGTATTTAATATGCTATGGTGCATCATCATAAATAGTACTTGGCTTTGGTCATGCATATTTATATGGCAACATTTCGATTTACAATGATGAATGACGTGGAGGTCAGCGACCAGACATGCAGGACTTCCCCTAGGTATTTGTTGATGTTTATAAGAATCAGGGTTGCTAAACGTACGAGGTTTCTCGTACAAATACGAGATTTGTGGTCTTCCGTACGAGGTACGAGGACACTATCAATCTCGTACAATTATGTACGAGATTTTGTAATATGACCATGCTACTCGTACATATTAAAAACTAGTAACATCCACCAGATCTTGATCTTTTACTCAAATTATCCATTGGTCGCTTTTAGGCGATCATTGTCTGCAGTTTGTCTGTAGTAGCTATGTCAACCGGGAAAACCCCGATTAATAAAATAATTTGTTCTCTGCATTAGTCGTCTCTATCATAAAGTAATGTTATTTTTTAGTAAGAAGCTAGAAAATGTTTATTTTATTTAGTATTTTTCATGATAATAAATGGGTTTTTTAGATGTACGAGGTACGAAAGTCAAAGTATGAGATTTTTAGCTGATAATGTACGAGGAATTTCGTTTCGGGGTTGGCAACCCTGATTACAATCAGTTCGCTTCATACAAAGGCCGATTTCAGTTATCTACTTTATATAGATGCTACATTCACAGACGTATAACAACTACGGACATATACGGATCAATACAAAAATGTGTCCCCGAAATGTAATTTTTACATATAATTTTGTGGTATTTGAGTCAATGTATTTATGTTTAAGGCCCGTATTCTAGAACGAGACTCAACGTTGATCTTCACTTAAATTGAGTTACGTACGTACGATAAAGAGCAGCATCCCTTTCTAACTCTAATTAAATTAAGATCAATGCTTGAGTCTCGTTCTAGAAAACAGGCCTTATGAAACAAATTCCTGTTTGTTTTTCTCTTTTGATCACGTTAGTTTTTGAGCCACTTCAATACTACGCCTATTTAACCTATCGCAGTCCACTGCTGGACATAGGTCTCCCCCATTTTGCGCCAGATACCCCGGTCCTCCACTTTCCTCATCCAGCCTCCACCAGCGACCTTTCGCAAGTCGTCGGTCCATCGGGCCGGAGGGCGTCCTACGCTACGCTTACCGAGACGCGGTGTTCACTCCAGAACTCGTCTGCTCCAACGGCCATCGGTTCTGCGACATACGTGACCAGCCCACTGCCACTTCAACTTGCTGAAGTGGCAGTGGGCTTCACTTCAATACTACGCAAGCCATGTAATTTAAAGTTTTTTTTCTCGGCTCGGTTGACAGAGGCTAGCCAAATGTCTTAATATTTGTTGCTTTCCATACTAAAAACTGGTCGAATTTTGACACACTTCTGTTGTCAGCGAGACTCCGTCTGTATTTTTTACACGTCGGCCACATTGTAATAATTTGAACTGTACAACTTTTTTCATTAAATTTGTAAAAATGTTATTGTAAAAATACAATATTTAAAAACATATCAATAGAAAACATTCTACCGTCTACCCAAGAAAAACAGAGAAGTATGTAGATAAAACTTACAGCAAGAGAACACTGTTTCATTCAGACCACTATTCTAAAATAACAAATGGCAATCGGCGATTTTCTTATCAATTGCATTGATTATTTAGTACCTATATAACGATAAAATATATTAACACGTCATTGTTTTGTTGAATTAAGGCGGTCGCTTACCGGTATCTACGCTTTGTACACGGCACTGTTTGTTTGGAACACCTTTACTTTTTACGTGATTTAATTTTTTTGAGTTCTAGGCAGAATGGAACGAACACGTAAATGTTTAATGCTTCGACGCCTGTTACAGAATGCTAATTGCCAGCCGGTCAGGCGACCGACTCTAACCAGCGTCTCCCGTCCAGGGTTGCCAACCCCGAAACGAAATTCCTCGTACATAAGCAGCTAAAAAACTCGTACCTTTACTTTCGAACCCCGTACATCTAAAAAAACGCTTTCATAATAAAAACACTAAATAAAATAAACATTTGTTAGCTTTTCTAGAATAAAATGTTTTATTAATTAGGGTTTTCCCGACTTACATAGCTACTACAGTCAGCAGACAATGATCGCCCAAATGCAACCAATGGATTTTGTTGTGTAAAAGTTTTAAGTGCTATGCTATATATTATAAAATAGTACAATTTCACTAGTTTTTAATATGTAGCATGGTCATATTACAAAATCTGGTACATAATTGTACGAGGTTGGTAGTGTCCTCGTACCTCGTATGGAAGGCCACAAATCTCGAGGAACCTCGTACATTTGGCAACCCTGCTCGCGTCGCAAATCGTAATCGCCAGTCGGGTAATTCCAGCTTGGCCATTGCAATAGTGTAGCGAATACCCCATCGGTGCTTCGGATACGCAATGGTTTTCGATTGAAGTTAAAGTCATCATATATTAAATCATATTAGCACGATCTGATTAAAATATGACGATTAGGAATTTCAATTTTTATCGAAGACTACATAATAAAGGCAAAAAATATTCCAAAAATAGTTTCTTTTCCTTTCCGGCTACTATCTCACGATAAGTAGTCGTTAACACACATCAGTCACACAAAACTAAAATTGTGCTTATTAAAAACAGGGAGTTTTGACTCAAAACCCTTTTTTAGAAATCGACAAACCACTTTTTTTAAGTTGTAACGTTTTGCAAATGACTCTTTGAGAAAACTACTTTTTACGACAGTAACGTTCTGGTTCAAAAATATACTTATGTACTCATATGTATAGTTTCCATGATAAGTTATAGAGTTTATTGATGACTCCACATAAGTAGGTAACATGACTTGGCAATAATCATTCCTTTAAGGGGTACAAAAATACTCATTATCATCATTATCAGCCTATGCTCACTGCAGGGAACAGGCCTTCCCGCACAGTGTGGATTACCCAAATCCGTGGGCTACGGCCCAATCTCAATGGGAGATTGGGCTTGGGATTGGATTCAATATCATTAATTGCCGTTATACTTACGACGTAATAAATAAACACAAGTAAATACCTTTAGATCTTCACATCACTATCAAAGTTCATTCAACTAACTGGGTTGCCACACTTTAAAGTGTTTTCTTTATAGTATTTTCTTAACCGGATTGATGCCTTACCTAGAGCCCACGCCATTTTTGTTGACTGCCACTGATTGATGCAGGCATGTCTGGTCCTGGGGCCAGAGTGGCATGTATGTACTTATAATTGTTGGTGAAGGTTAAAACTGTGTATAAAACCAAACCTTCTGCGACTCCACATAACCGTTTATGGCAACACTGAACGTTAAAAGTCCCCGGAGAGCTGCTTTGATACTGCAATGTAATTCACGAGATAACATTAAAGTATGATAATATCATAAAGCGTTTTTAATCTACCGATAATTGATGGTTATAAGCATAAGTACCTAATAATGCAACAAGCTGTTTTTCATGAAATTAGCACAAAATATATAATTTAAAAGGAGGCAAACTTACCAGGTGGTGAATTATTGGCACAAGCACTGTTCATGACCTAAATATCTGCTGATTTTCAAATACCCGTTATGGCGACTTAAAATAATTTCTAACTCTCAATTAAGTACTAACTCAGTGAGGAGATTTAGACACCATACCTTGATAAAGAAAACTTCTTTCTTTGAACATCAATTTCGGATGCTGTCGCTGTATATCCGTCATTGTCAAAATCAATCACAATTTTTGCAAGATTTATTGTAGTGGAAAAAAGACCAAAAATATTTTCGGTTCGCAAAAGACTCCGTGGAACTTATTGAAAAACGTAAGATTTTACGTGAGTTTACTACATCATTCATTAATAAACTTACTGACAATATTTTGCAAAAATATTGAATGTCGCTTAAACGTATTACACATAGCAACTGGATGACATGTGATAGGTAACATCTCCACAACAATAAGGATCCAGGATCAAGTGTTTCTGTTGCTAATCAATTAATATAATTTATTTATTGCACATATATCACATGTCACACTTTATCATGGTTTTAAGGTGTTTTATACACGTGTGATGGTCTAGTACATTACCCTGGTAGGGTGCAGAGGCGTGCACTCCATATATGCAAATAGGCAGTGCATACCCTGTCCATCCAGGCAACCCGGAAAACCGCAACATATTAAATGATTCCCACTATTCCCAGCACTAAATTTGTCAATACTGTAAATTATTGATTGTTTTTGCAATTAGTGTCACTCAGTTTGCATACCATTCTCATAATCTCTGTTCACGCCACTGGTAGGGTGTAGCAAATAACTTATGAGTAGATAATATTTTTAGAGCGTCGGTGGCTCATTAGCGTTGACTGTTGCCTTCCGATCTAGAGGGTGTTGGTTCAAATCCCGCCACGTACCAATGTTTTTTCGAATTTCCGATTTTATGTACCTACGTTAATCCGGCTCTTACGGTGAAGGAAAACATCGTGAGGAAACCTTACGAAGAAATTTAGTGGTTGTGCTGAAATCGGCTAATCCGCACTGGGCCCGCATAGACGACTAAGGCCTATACACTCTTTACGGGTAGACTCGTGCCCCTCGGTGGGGACGTATATGAGTGAACATTTTACAGTGATGTAGGAATTTATTTAAAGAGCTTTCCGTGAAATTGACATACAAGTAATTGGATTTATCATTCATAACTTCACTCTCATAATCAATCTGTATCCGTCAAAAATGGTATTTTATGATCTATTTCCGAATTCTTTCAGTCCAGAGCAAGGCTATGCTTATAACTAAAAGGCGAGATATATTACTCAAAGACTTTCTCCATAAACATTTATATAGAAGTCTTTGATATTAGTGGCATTAACACATTCCTGGACAATGAATATAAATGATGTTTTATCAGTGTACACATCAAACAAACATCTAAACTCTCCATGAACGTTTAAGGAACACAATCGTCCTGTAACCATTTTAGTTTGATTTAGCTATGGACGATGAGTAGCCGCGATGACCGCGACTGGGTGCCCATGGCCGCCGGCGTGGCGATAGGCGTCGGTGTTTTGGCATTGCTTTACAAGATGTTCTTCAGCGGATGCCGCGGGGCCTTGAAGAACGCCCCCAATCAGCAACAAGGGGTCCCCTTCGCCTGCACTTGTGGCAAAGCTGCACCGGTAATCTACCATTATCACAGACATCCGAATATACAATTAGACTGGACAAGCTGCCAAGTTGCAGTCCCGGTGTCGCAATTTCTTTTCGGTTTTTACCTGTGAAAAGTTATTCTATTACTTAGTAAATTTACTGATTCATTGCGATGATGGCATGTTACATTGCACAGGATGGCATTTTGGGAAAAAAAACGATAATTTCTTTAATATTCGTGCGTCTTGACTCGACTCACAGAGCGTAAACTGGCAGCCAGAGCTTGCATTTGTCGCACTTAAACGCGGCTCGCCCCATCTCTTGTATTGGGAAATCTGTGACCATTATCATAAACAATGCTAAGCTCGTTATCAGTAGATAGAGCGGTATACGTCAATATGTCTACTTGGGTCACATTATCCAACTAGGAATCATACTTTAAGGCGCGTATTCTTGACGTGACTCAAGCGTTGAATACTTAAGTAGAGTGAGAAAGGGAGTGCTCTATACGATATTTAGCACCAACTCTTTCTAACTCAATTTAAGTATAGATCAAGTTGAGTCTCGTTCTAGAATACGGGCCTAAGAATGAAGATTAACGTAGAATTTACTACAATTTGTCTTTTTTTGGATTTTACTGCCACTGCGGTTTCGGGCTCTGAGCGATGAGTTTACATCATTGCTTGAAGAGAGTTTTACCACAGAATCTCTTCCAACAATGATGCAGCAAGCCTTAAGGAGACAACGCATAGGTAGTGAGAGAATCACTTCTGTGATTCTTCCTAGTTTGGTGAAGCTAGCACGCTGATTGTTCATCAAGCTTTAAACCCATCATTAAGAAGGATATTAAACTCTAGCAGCTAACATAAATGGAAAGCTACGTCCATGTTATCGCAGTGGTAGAATCCGGGAGTCTTGTTATTCTTCTTTCCTAAGACTGGATAACCAATAAAATAAAATTGGTGAGAGCTACGTTTGGGTTGAAATTAGAAATGATGTTATTCTTAAGTGAATTAAGTTATCAATTGTTTTTAAAAGCCTAATTTCACTACATGTACCCAAATTTTTTGTCATATATTTCTATTTTACGCCACTGCGGGTCGTACTGGTTTGAAGTTACAATATTAACATCACTTTATTTCTTCTAGTGTAAACTCCATAGTAAAAAGTGACGTAACAAGAACTTAGAAAGTGGAAAAAGAAGACAATATCATACTGTCAAAAGGCCGTCAGTGTCTGTGAAATTTGTTAGTGTTCTCAGAAAATGATAACTTAAATTGGATAGTATCAGAAAAATTAAACAATAGCCATGTTATATGTGAAACTAAAGTTGGCCGCCGCTCTTCGTAGAATTCCTTAGGTCATCGGTGAACATACAAAATGTGTGATTGGTAAGTCCCTTTTATGCCCTTATTATCTGCATGGAAGAAGTTTTGTAAATTATAAATAGTGCACTATTATCGTTTCTGTGGTTGGAATTTATCTTGTAGTCGGCATATGAAAAAGTCCATTGTTCTTTATTTATTTATAGGCGCTGTTGTTCCATTTAAAAAAACGTTTTTACGCACAACCTCTGAATCCCTTCACAGGCGTGCGCAGGTCTCCTCACGATGTTTTCCATAAACGTAAGAGCGTTGGATAAACGTAGGTACATAATTTCGAAAACACATTGGTACGTGGCGGGATTTGAAACTGCACCTTCAGATTGGAGGGCAACAGTCCACACCAATAACCCGCCGACGCTCTTAAATGTATTTTTTTGTACTTAATGGATCTCAGCAACAAATTTTGGAGACTTGAGTTAAGTCTCCAAAAGTCAGTCAGTCAGTTCAGTCTTGGGTTAAGCTTGCTACAAATAGTAGTACATAATAGTTTAAGGAATACAAGAAATATTAATTAAATAAGAGTTAAATAAGTACCTATACGCACCCACCATACCACAGACATCCGAATAACAATTAGACTGGACAAGCCGCCAAGTTTATAGGCAGTCCCAGTGTCGCAATTACTTTTTAATTCTTACCTGTGAAAAGATATTATTTCTTGGTAAATTTTACTGATTCACTGCGATGATGGCATGTTACAATTGCACAGAATGGCATTTTGGAAAAAAAACGGTAATTTCTTCTAAAATTCGTGCGTCTTCATTCGTCTCACGGAGCGTAAACTATAGCCAGTGTATGCTCGTTGAGCATACATTTGTCGCACTTTTTAACGCGGCTTGCCCCATCTCCTGTATTGGGAAATCTGTGCACCATACCCATATTCACACACAAAAAAGTCTGTTCAACACGTGGATCGAAACAAAACCCTTGGTATTGCAGTTGACATCTGTTAGGTCTTGGTTTTGCGTGTGTTCCGAGATGCTTTAAGCGCGTTATTCACCGCAATGGCGATGGTGATTGGATCGTCTGGTTGAACGTCTTGTAAAGCAGAGGTTTACGATCTCCAGCGCTGAAGAACAAGCACGCCGGCTGGCGTTGGAGCGCAAACGGGAGCTGGTGTCTCAGAGGTCGGGCGGCGGCCCGTCTGGTGGAGGGGAGGCGTGCCGTGGTACTCCATACTCGGGGCACGCTCTTGCTGGCGCTCACAGCACTCGTCGTCAAAGCTGGGGGCAGCCAGTGGGCTGATCCACTTCTCGTTTATCTCGGCCTGAAGGAGAAGGAACCGGCCAGAGCGTGCGGCTTAAAGATCGATGACAGTAAACGGGTAAGTGATGATCTTATCACTTGATACGTAAATTGAAGAGAATATTGCTGAAGAAACTGAAGGAAACGAATAGGTATGACAGTTCTGCATTGGTGTGCGTAAAGAGAAGCCAAAACCATGCATCTTGAAGATCGCTGACAAATTGCAGTAGGTCTTAGGAAGTAGGTAGTGCGCTCACATCGCACGGAAGGCGTGCCGTGGTCCTCCATACTCGGCGGCATCATTCGTTGTCAAAGCCGGGGGGCAACAAGTGGGCTGATCTACTACTGATTCTTCTACTTAGGAAATTTGGAACTCGAAGAGACTAGTATAACAATGCTGTCTCGGTGTGCAAAAGAGAAACTTAAAGTATGAGTTTTGAAGATCGGTGACGGTGCACCTAATGATCAATTAGAATTAGCAGCAAACTAGGTAGTGAGCTCACAGCACACTCGTGGTCAAAGCTGGGGATAGAGGAAATTGCTTAGGAAACTGGAGAAAAATTATATTTCGTGTCTTGGTATGGTCAAGCTTTTAAAAGGTCAATGATACAAGAAAACACAAAGTTTACATTGTAAGAAATTTCCTGTTAAGTGAAAGCCCTTTTGTGATTTTTTTTATTAGAATTTCTTAAAATTTAAGCTCTATTTTCCGTAGTTATATATATCTATAGTGGTATCTACAAATATTTAATCTATAGAGTGGTAGGCGCGTCATCGTGTCTGTCTGAGTGGGATGTTCTATGTTAGTATGGTTGGTTTCCGCACTTAGTCCGTGCAGTGGACCATTGTGCGTGAGCCATGGCGGCCCTCTGGTCATTCCAGCCAGCCCACCTCCCTCCAAAAGCAGATTAGTCTTCCCGGTCTCCTCAGGGCTTTCACGACTGAGTGGGATACCTTTTCTGTGTTTTAAGTTTGGGGAAACTATTGCAGTTATAATATTTATACTGCTTATTTGCGTTTAGTAATAAAATATATTCGTCGAGAATCGTTGGGGAAGTCGTCCAGTCCGTATGTATTGTATTGCATTACGGTTGAATTCAAGGAATGTTAGAAGGTGATAGACTCGATACTGAGTCGTCTAGGTAGGTACCACCGCAGTGCCAGATTTCGTCCCGTGTATCAAGAGCGTTATGCACTTGTGAGTTTCGGGATAAGGGCACTGTAGCTAGTGAAATTACCGGGTATAAGGGACCTAACATCTGTTGTCTCGGGTGACGGGCGCAGTGCGGCATTGATGGAGGTTAATAACTGTTTATCAGTTGTTGGTCTCGTTTATTTCCGCTCTGTCATGGTTAAGCCGTCGGTCTCGGACAGAGTATTATAGTTTTTCTTATTTCTTAGGATTAGTTGCTTCGATCATCGAAACAAATGAGTTGTATCGGAAATGTTACCAACACAAGTTTATATCTTTTTCAGAAGTGGCCTTTGGATGAAAATAAGGAGTAACTGAACAGTTTAAACTACCAAGAAATCAAGTGAAACAAATTAATGATTTTCCTGCTGTATCATTAAGTACCGACATACATGCATTTTTTTAACGATATATTTCTTTTTATTTCTTTAGATAGAAACGAATTCTAACTTTTATTCAAAACTATCTGTGCCCTGCAGCATAAGATATTCACCACCAGAAAAAAAGACGGGCGAACGCTACGCGGAAATACATTACTTTATTTTCTAAATAAAAAGAGTTTTCGAAATAAAAGTAGCCCAAGATTTTCCTTGTTACATCAGCTACCAGCCAAACAAGACCCGTCCAAATCAGCCCAGCCATTTTATAGATTACCCAGAACAAATAGTCCGACCAACAGACAGACAAACATTGTTATTAAGGCGTATGTACCATATATACAGGGTGAATTTTGAACCATTGATATCCATTCGAAATTGTTATACTCATATTAAGTAACGTTTTTATGGGAACCTAATACCATATAGATTTATATTTATTACAAAATAATGATAAATTAATTAATTATAGCATTGCATTGAGCAATTCGGTAATTTGTTATAGTACTTACTACTTTATTTTAGCGCGCCTGCGCTGCCCTACGCCTCACCTCACCGTGAGCCACTTCACCCCATTTTAATTGAAAACATTTTTTTATTGCAATTTGCATTCTTGATGAATCGCACAGTGATTTACATGATATTGGGGTTTAAAAATATATTTGTATCAATATATTTGCCTCATTTTGAGGGATGTACTTTAAAATACGAGTAGGAATTGAGTCCTGACTCGTAGTCATCCCAGATCGTTACACCAGTATTACAAACAAGATTTTTTTCCTATTCGTCACATTACCGAATATTTCACACCATTTATCACTGGTCATTCATTACTAGTAATTTCACCCTGTATATTCATGTGCAAGCAGAAAAAAAAATTTCAATATTACAAACAGACGCAAATTTTACTTATATACAAATTTAGTTAATGTTGAACGTCAAATATGTATGTAGATACAGATTTGACGTTAAAAATTATCTAAAACTTTTAAACATTGATTTATCTGATCAAGCCGAAACCGGGTAAAGCCCTCAGGTGATGCGTATGGCCTTCCTATCCCATTAAAATGCACAATAGTGAATGACAAATCCGTCATTAAAGGATCCCAAACGTCAAAAATAAAACAAGCAAATGAAACAAAATATATTTAATACCACCTTCATTTTACAAATTATTAACTGCCTCGCTCGGGCTCACAACTATATCTTATATAAGTCTGGGTATGTAAAAGACACAACCGTTATAACAAAATCGTGTAATCGTTAGTGCCCTACAAAACGAGGAACGTTAGGATTATATACAAGGAAACTTACGTAACAGACGCGCACCGGTACTTACCAAACACTAACCAACCCGAGATTATTGGATGTAGTATATATATTATGAAATTGTGTGGAAACGTTATGGCAAAGTTCAAATCTTAAACAATAATATTGCCATACAATTAGTGATTGAAAACTCTGTCAGGTACATTCTAATATATCTTAGAACGAAATTAAAGAAAATTAAATGTTATTATTTCGATTTCCTTATTTTTAATATAAAAACATTTTTATTAATCAAAGAAGACAAAGGTATAATATTTTTTTCATGAATGAACATTTTCTTTTAAATCCACTTTCAGAATAAAGCGTAACACATGTTCGATTCAAAGATTTTATTAAGAAACATAACCTTCATTCATGTTATCATTTCAAAGATTTGATGGTTAATAAAAACCCTTTTGTTTTTCGTAATGGCAACGCTGAACATGCCTGTTTTAAACTCCCGGTGCGCAATGTCTAACTTATCATAAAAATAACTAGTTAATACCTAGGTATGAACTGATATGCTTAACATGGTGTTACCTCATCAACAGACTAACTGGCAAGACAGCTTTAGTGCTGAAACATCAACGTACTTTCATATAGCTTATTGGAGAATGCATAAGCGATATTGCATGGAGATTTTATGAAAACGTTAACATCTGTTACCTCTGTTATTTATGTCATTGACAATTTGATAGATTATGGACTTTAGATCAAGGAGTATAAGTTCAAAATTTAGTGAAACATAACTGATCAACTTCTATACATAATTAAATGTCTAGCTCTCTAAGAGACTCCTTATAAATTTTGTACTTTAAACTCCTTGACTTTAACAGATTTAACAGTTATAATATTGAATGACCATACAAGACATCACTGATAATAATTTCAAATATAGGTTATTATACCAGGTGAGTTCAAGAGAATGCACGTTTTCATAAAATACTGCCATTCATTAAAGTTAAAGCACGAACAACAGATACATAACAGGATTGTAATAAAAAATAATATTTTGATCTATATTCGGTATTATTTAAGTGGCACATAAACGTTTTATTGTTATTCATTGGAAGTTGTTTGAAATAATGCTTCAAATTACACAAATACGTCATAATTCATTAATTATCGAGTTGCATAGTCCTCTAAATAAGAGGTTTAGTTAGTTAAGTTGTTAACTGAAAAATTATTTCTTCTGGAATGCATCCGGAAAAAGCCGAGTGGCAAATTTCTTTAGTTTACATTTCTTTTTAGTTGACATATATTTTAAGATGTAAATAGTAATTTTACATTTTCAATATCATTATTTTTTCCGCATATAAAAAAAAAAACACGTTACTATTTAACCCTTTGACCGCCAATGTCGCCTTAAGGCGCCAGACAATTGATTTTCTGCTGTGTCTGGATTCCCGGCGTACAATGGTTAAATAAACTAAAAAGTTACATTTGTCGGTTAGCCACATTTAGTTATAGGACGGCAGTATAGCTGCTATATATTCTGTGTTGCATTCAGGGCCTCAATCCCACTAATTTTAAATTTACTTATTTACAATCATTACTGTACATTTGGTATTCCGGTACAAGTTCAAAGTTAATAGTTTAAATTGGTTAAAATATAGCAGAATGAATTTTGCAATGGTGTTACCAATTTAATCTACCATAAAACAGACCGAATGATTACAAAATTTTTACTATTGAGACACAGTAACGGCACTATTGGCTCATTTCAAAATTAGCGGAATAGGGGCCCGGTATGTTCTCCACAGGTACATCTGACATTTATGTTAATACACTATACTATTCAAATGTCTCATTCTCTACGACTGTAAGCCTAGTTAATAAATGCCTAGATTAAAAAATAGGTCGGAGCAAACGTATTTATGTAGGCACTACATCAAATAAAATATACATTATTAAACTTAGATAAACAACAAACAAGATGCACTAACTCATTGTTGACGTCAAACGCCAAATGCGGAAGAATCGACCGAAGCCTTCCTACAACTATACTTTTAATTCTCATCATCATCATCATCAGCTCATTAAACGTCCCCACCAAGGGGCACGAGCCTACCCGTATAGGGTGATTAGGCCTTAGACGTCCACGCGGGCCCAGTGCGGATTGGACGACTTC
The DNA here is from genome assembly GCA_019425675.1 of Leucinodes orbonalis. Classification (NCBI taxonomy): domain Eukaryota; kingdom Metazoa; phylum Arthropoda; class Insecta; order Lepidoptera; family Crambidae; genus Leucinodes; species Leucinodes orbonalis. The sequence goes on from PQWD01012098.1 coordinate 49,380, forward strand.
ATACACAACCTTTGAATCTCTTCGCAGGCGTGCGCAGGTTTCCTCACGATGTTTTCCTTCACCGTAAGAGCGTCGGATAACACGTACATATATTTTCGAAATACATTAGGACGTGGCGGGATTTGAACCACAGCCCTCCCAGTAGGAGGGCAACAGTCCACACCATTAAGCCACCGACGCTCAATGGCACAGACTTTTAATTCTGCTGGACAGTTGTTCTGTTCGCCATGTAGCCGAACTTTCAAATCGAAGTTTGGTTTTGCTAGCCACATTAGAGCCTATCACAACAACGACCTGGGTAAGACATAGGAGTCGCCGTAGCCGGACACGGCTTGGACGATATACATTCAAAACGTCGGTTGGGCAGAATTTTCATTAAGTTTCACGTGTCCATGATGAGTATGATGACATAGCAGTGTGTTCGTGCTTTTTTGATTTTGTACCCTTTCAGTTGTCGCGTTAAGATTCAAATTGAAATGAATAATTTTATGTTACAAATATAATAATAATTATACGAATATGTTGTACGGCTCGTATATTTGTGGTTGACGTTTCTTCGTGATTGCGCATTAAGTTAGTTTATTGTTTACCTAAGATATTAAAATGGAGCACATTGCTCAAATAGGGGTGTCAAACTAGAGAAACAATTTGGGAAACAAATTAAGATCCCATACAAAAATTTGCTTTTCGTTCAATTTGGTTAAATTGGTCATAAACAAAGGCCTCAATACTTAATAAAACATGTGAAATTTACAATAAACTATGCAATAAGCTCGTAGAGAATGAGAGAGTGTTTCTATTCCATACATGTCTATCTTAAAACTCACGACACCAAGTTAGGTTTGGACTACACATCGATTTAGCGCTAGTTTTCACATACTATCCGTACGCCTCGTTATGCTACGGTTGTCTACAGGTAAATCACAGCCGAGGCTAGGTAGCATTGTTTCTTTGATGGAGGAATTGACAAAATGTTTTGACGTGCGAGCGTTAATATGCAGCTTCAAGCAAAGCCGGAAGCAGATGGCGCCAATGTGGTCGCAAATACTGACTTATGGAAAGAGAAAATAAGCTACTATCGGTTGCGATGGGCGTAACACTAGTTCTATTCTGTCGATTTGTGCAAAAGCCAAGTATGAAATAAAACCGGTCAAGTGCGAGTCGGACTTTTCGCAATATGGGATTTATTATCTTTAAGAAACGTTTGTTGTAAGATTTGCTCCATTTCAAACTATATTTAAGTTTATGTATAATATACTATTCAATGAATTATTAGCATCTTACTCTTGCCGTTATTTATGTCGAGCATAAAAATCAAGCTTATTGTACGGGTATTTTTAAAAATATTCGTTGTTATAGCAGCTAGAAATAAATCTTGTTCAATTCCCAATAGTCCAGCTATTATGGTTCACAAGATACATTCTGGCGACAGACAGACTGACAACGGAGTCTTTGTAATAGGGACCCCATTATACCCTTTAAGTACGGAACCCTAAAAACTCGATATAGGTATGTCTATTTTCTCTTTCCAAGTGTCGATGTAAAAATAACTGATAATATTAAATTCGAACGTCTAAGACGCAAATATTACCAATATGATGATGAATTATTCATTGTTGATTTGATTCATAACATATAACAAATGTACCGTTAACATAGCAGTATATATAGCTGCAAATGTACCGTTAACATAGCAGTATATATAGCTGCAAATGTACCGTTAACATAGCAGTATATATAGCTGAAAATGTGTACGCAAACAATAGTGTATAATCGTCTAGCTGCAGAAAGCTGCTTTATAAATGATCAGTCTTGAGTGTCCAGAATTGGCTAAACAATGAATGTTATGGGAGAACAGTTCTAATACCGCATGATGATTTATAACGGAGTGTCATACTGAGTATGGATACTAAAATGTATTAGCTTTCTCAACATTCACACGAGAATCAGAACTGCTATCCCAGAAAACATAGCACTTTGGACGTATGCCTGTAGTTACCAAGTACATATATTTATAGCTTACTCATAAAAGCATGAAGATAGTCACTAAACAAAGTAGGATGAAACGCCCACGTTATACGAGTAACTGTCAAAGCAAAATTGTATTAGATTTTATTATTGCGATAGCTGTCAATTCAAAACACAATTGCTAATTCGGTTTTAACTAAATAATTTTTTTTTTAATATAAATCACTCAATCTTTCATGAGAGACTAAGTTATTAATAAAAAAAGGTAAACATTAGCAATGAAGCTAACAGTCCGCCTGCTTGTACGTGTGAATTATCGCCTGCAGTAAACCTATTTGACCTTTTGTCACATACGAAATAGAATCTGTTCGTTGGACGAACCATGTAACTACAGGCATACATTCGTGCAAAAAGCAACCTAATCAACTACTCAGTATAAACAATGCACTACACCATCGTTCTCATGGACGGACAAATAATTGCTCTGATATCCCAAGTTATGTTTCAACACCAATTCCGAACTGTACGCAACAATTGTGGAATTAATGTACAATACTCAACGTACACAATCAAGGGCGAACAGTACACGGTAACTATTAAATAAACCTTCGTTAAAATTACGGTGGTTTTAAATGAAGTTTAGATAAACCTTATTACAATGGGATAAAGTTGAATTAACGATGTGCTTTCTAAAATTTTGTTACATTTGCTGTACTGTACGCAATTGACAGAAGTTATACAATGAAAGTGAAAAACAATACATATTTTGGCACTGGATCAAAGCAGTTTCAATGTCACTGCTCATTATAATGATGATTACACTTCAATTGATTTTTATATACAGGGTGATATTTTAAACGCCACATTGAGGTGACATGACATAAAAAAATAAAGTATTTTAAATATAAGTTGATCTGTAACGCTTACTGATTGATTTGCGACACGTTATTCATATCACCCTGTATATGCTGGGAATAACGACCTAATCGATCAAGTCCCCATATTTACAACATAATTTTGTTTACCCTGACTTTAACAATCAACCATGATTAAATTAAATACCATTATGAGTGTTAAATATATTAAATACATACATGTAATACTGTATTTACAAAAATATTTCCTATATGTCATAAATATTGTTTCGACAAGGCTCATGTTTCAGTATGCGATATTTCTATTGTGTACATTTCTCCTTTCCTAGAAACCACACACATATCCGGAACTAATGGGAAATATGTCTCACTAGTTCCGTTATGTAACTTTTGGATTTAATGTTATGTTTTTGTAATTTAAGATTACAAAATTGAATGGTATAATGAAACATGAGTCCCATCAAAACAGTAATGGTTATTCAGAATTGATTTGACACATTTTTGTACAATGATTCAATGGAGTAAAAGCGTCACATCTTCCAATATACTTTCTGCCACGTCGATTCATAGTCTGCCTGTCGCACCATTATATTGTTTTAATATATATGAATAATATACGATGGACTGACTTTTAAAATTTTGTTAAGACTAGTAACACAAATATAATTTAAAATTATAAATTTAGGACGAATTTTAGTTTTTAATTTCACGATAAATATACTAACGAAATGGTGGCATGACTCAAAGAAGAAATTAAAATATATTATAATGAATTTCTATACTGTAAATAAGAAATAAAACTTTCACTAAATAACTCAAATTTGACTTTGTGGTGAAAGCAACTATATAAATGTATAAGTAAATTTCTTATGAACAACTAAAGGGGAATATAACTATTTAGCTACAAAAAGAAGAAGTACTTAAGGACATGCCGGCTACAAACTAAATATTATGACAGATAAAACTAAATTTAAAAACATATTTACATACTTATTCTGAACTGGCAAGTACTAATGTATAATACTGTATATAAATTAAAATTTTCAAGAAACAATCTAAAATAATGTATTTACATGTATATTTAAGTATATAGAAGCTAACAAATAAAAATACTTTACTATAAATGTTCCTAGTCGGGGGTCTAGCCCCATTAAACACTAGAATCGACTATTTCCTGCCTTCTTAGGCCAAATCCTACGGACATCAGATGGTTTTATATCAATGCCGATTTCTTGGAAAGGAGCTAAATTTTAAGATGGTATTATTATTCTGTATATGAGTGTGTTATTGGTTGCTCATCCAATCCAAATATTATAACAGTAGTTTAATATTTTTGTCCAACTTTTCTTGTGGAAAAACATGTATTAAACTGCATTTTAAAGAAAAATGAGCTGTAAACATTACATTTTTTGTCACTATTTTAATATAGGAATCTTTCTTTGTCATTTCGAAATATCGGCATTGTCAAAACAACCATGTAATAGTCCCCTCACTAATTCCCATACACTACCAAACAATTTTCTTTCATACAACAATTATAATAAAAACGAAATGCTTAACATTTATTCAGTCGAAACGCACTACATCGTGTCCAATCGATCACTAGTGAAATAATTTCACTATTACAACGGATTTGTGGACGTGTAGGCACTAGCCTTTTAATATTGCTTTGATTTTAATATAACTTGCTCGAACGCAAATAGTTTACGTATGCTTTTTCAGTACTGCATCGTAAGGTCTATTGTCAAAACCGAATCATATAAATAATGTAAATTTTCATGGTACTTCATTAAATATCTCGTTCTTTATTTATTGATAATCCGTGATTGAAATTTTTGATATTTCGATCACATAACAACAATTGAAATAAAATACAATTGGAGACTGGTATGATTTAAGAGTCGACTTATCTTGAAGTATGTTAACACAACTTCTCATAACACATCTGCATCTTCGCACCAGTTCTGAGTGAGGAGGTGTCAGAAAATGCAAATTACTTAAGTATTCGTTTGATTTCAATTATTTAAATTTATAATGTCTAATCATTGAATCGTCTCCGACTGTACCCAACGATGACGTTTGAATCGATCGACTTAGACTGAATCGATCGACGCCAACTGAATCGATCGAATATAACTAAATCGATCGATTACACTATCGAATAAAATCTGAGCAAACCCGACGCCCTAACAAGACATCTATACTTTCCTATCGAAAAGTGGCAGTTTCGACTTGACCGCACCCTCGCATATCATCAACCGTTGCTGCGCCATACACCGCCTCGCGCCCGCAGGCGGTTCCTCGGGAACATCGGGCGGTCTCGCTCGCTCCCTATGTCTAGCCTTAAACCTAGATCGGCCGTCCACCGTTCTGGAGCAGGTGAAGTCCGCACCTTTCCGTTCAAAGTACTCAACAATTTTGGATATTTGAGCGGAACGTACGTGTCTGGGCAGCCGCTCGTCGCAGTACAAAGAGTCGGAGCCGGTGAGGGAGGCGATGTCTTCACTGCTGTCCGTGTAGACGCTCGATGTTCTGTGTAGGGGTAGGCGTGGGGGTCGACAGTAGCAGCGGAGTAGACGACAGTCGTCCGCTTCGGACGAGCCGCGAGACCAGGATACACGCCCGCATAGGAACGGTGACGATTCCGTTAGCCGGCACGACCAGTATGCCTGGGAACAACAATGATTTTATTAAATAGTTCAACGATTGAGGCGTCCACTCTTTTTTATTCCTGGCTACACTTCCACAAATGCGCAATGAGCCCACGTGGTGGGTCAAGGCTAGTGTTGCCAGAGCCGATGTGTTATAAACAGGTACATGAGGTCAAAAATATCAATTTGAAGGTTGCAGATCGGGACCGTAAACAAAAGAAATGTGATGTGACGCAGATGTGATGTGACCCATTTTAAATATGACAGTTATGTAATAGTTAGAAGGTCCGTAGCGTAAATATTTTTTTCATTTTTTTTAATTTTTTTTGATTTATTAATTCCTAGACCCTTGAAAATCGGGACGTCCCACGCAAATCGAGACACCTGCCAACACTATTTACGACCCAATATTCCCATAACTTTGCTGATGATGATGAAACCTTAAGTTGGTACATATCTAGTGACACTGACCAGATTATGAGCGTCGTCCACGTCGTCCAGACTAGTTCTAGACACAGCGGCGCAGGCGTCCCGACGTCTTCCCCTCCCCGCGCCCACGCCCCTTCCCCGGGCCCCGCCCTCTTCGCTGCAAGACTCCGCCGATCGCTCCGTCTCGCTGTTACACACATAAAAACAATTGTTAGTACCAATAAAAATAATATAACACTACAAAAGGAAACTGCCATTAACCCTTTGCCAATGACACCTTAAAATGCCAGACAATGGATTTTCTATTGTGTCTGGATTCCCGGCTTTCAATGGGTTAATAAAAAAGTGGGATTTGACTAGTTTTCTACTATGGTTTGGTAACTTACCAAATTATATATTTCAGTAGTTAAATTTATAATAAAAATTATAAATTTAACTACTGAAAAGAGATACCAGCATAGGCCGACCCCAAACCAGTCAAACTGATGACCTGTTTAAGCTAGGAATCGATTCTCCTGGAAGTCGTTAGGGTAAGACTTCATTCAACAGCTTATAAAGCTGCAATTATGTTTTGCGTCGCGCTCTCTAAATACAGGTGAAGATGCCGGACTCGCAGCGCAGGAGCCATGCCAGCCATATACAGGGTGTGTGTGGTGGACGCGTGGCATAGGTACCAGTCGGAGAGGCGCGCCCAGCAGCAGCAGGAGTCGTCGTGCGCGACGCTGAAGATGCCGGACTCGCAGCGCAGGAGCCATGCCAGCCATATACAGGGTGTGTGTGGTGGACGCGTGGCATAGGTACCAGTCGGAGAGGCGCGCCCAGCAGCAGCAGGAGTCGTCGTGCGCGACGCTGAAGATGCCGGACTCGCAGCGCAGGAGCCATGCCAGCCATATACAGGGTGTGTGGTGGACGCGTGGCATAGGTACCAGTCGGAGAGGCGCGCCAGCAGCAGCAGGAGTCGTCGTGCGCGACGCTGAAGATGCCGGACTCGCAGCGCAGGAGCCATGCCAGCCATATACAGGGTGTGTGTGGTGGACGCGTGGCATAGGTACCAGTCGGAGAGGCGCGCCCAGCAGCAGCAGGAGTCGTCGTGCGCGACGCTGAAGATGCCGGACTCGCAGCGCAGGAGCCATGCCAGCCATATACAGGGTGTGTGTGGTGGACGCGTGGCATAGGTACCAGTCGGAGAGGCGCGCCCAGCAGCAGGAGTCGTCGTGCGCGACGCTGAAGATGCCGGACTCGCAGCGCAGGAGCCATGCCAGCCATATACAGGGTGTGTGTGGTGGACGCGTGGCATAGGTACCAGTCGGAGAGGCGCGCCCAGCAGCAGCAGGAGTCGTCGTGCGCGACGCTGAAGATGCCGGACTCGCAGGAGGCGCGCCGCCGCCCGCCCTCGCCGCGCTCCAGGCTTCCCCGACGGCTCGCGCCTGCAACACACAACACACCTCTATATATGCGAAAGGCCTAGTTCACACTGTTAACACGTTAACTGCTGCGTGGCGTGTGAACACACCCTATTGGGGGGGCATGATAGTGCAGTACCAGTACTGACGTACCATCTTCACTGGAACCATTTCGCCACATTTTCACGCCTCAATAAAACTGGAACACTGAAATTTACGCCATTTAGTAAGCTATAATAAAAACTCAAAATACAAAATTTCAAGTCTGTAGGTCATTTTGTTCCGAAGTTAAGCGAAAACAAAGTTTTGCATATACGACAGACACTCACTCAATCATTCATGATCATCAAAATAGAACTAGTACTTCCCATTGACTCAGACAGCTGAAATTTGGAACCGAGTTAGGGTTTAATGGCCACATAAAGGAAACAATATAAAAACTAATAAAATTGAAAATCTGGATTACTGGAGCAAATTTATTAAAGGTCGACATACATAAACAAATATTTAACATGTTGGCCCTTTTGGTGAGATCAAAAATTGAAGGTCTGAAGTATCTAATGAAGAACCCTCAGCTGTGTTATAGATATGGTAATGTCCCCTTCTACCATTGGTACATAAAAAATCAACGATTATTGCAAAAACCAGCATAGTGGTAAACATATTCTAACTTAATCTAGCATTTAGAGTCCCACTGCTGGGCGAAAGATACTCAAAATGAATGGAGGAAAAAAGACGAAAGAACGAAGTTGAAGGTTACAAAACCGGGTGCTCGATTATAATTATGCTTCAATATACCTTTCAAGTTTCTACAAAAAGAAGTGACATCCCATAAGTCTTGGGGAGGTCACTTTATTGGAGTTGTAATGACGTTTCTTAGCTAGTCATGTATTATCAGAACTCAGAGAGTGTGCAAAATTTCATACTAATCAAATACCGGGAAGTTAGTCAAATTAAGATTTCAAGATTTGCTTATATACTCGTAGTTAGTTACAAGTGAAGTTAATAAAAGCGTGTTAAATACAAATACCTGGCGAAGAAAGGCATTGTCGCAAACCTGGGCTTATAAAGTTTTCGACTACCCAACTAAAATTAACTCGACTCGACTTGTTGCCAAGAGGGTATCCTCTTCAGGGGTGGTTCCATTATAAGGACGTCAGGATCTGATGATAAAGGCCAGAGAATTTAAGCCAACATTTTTTTATATGTATTCGCTGATATCTCCGTCATTTATGTACCGATTTCGGTGATTATTTTTTTGTTGGAAAGATAATACTTCAGAGATAGTCCCATCTGAAGGACGTCAGGATCTGATGATGGAGACCAGAGAAATCTAGAAAAACGTTTTTTTCATATATATTCGCTTATATCTCCGTCGTTTATGAGCCGATTTCGACGATTCCCATACCTGGCGAGGAGGGCAGCGAGGCGCACCTCGTCTCGTGGTGGTGCAGCGCGTGGGGCGTGGGCGGCGAGGGCAGCTCCAGGCAGGAGGCGGACGGGGCCGCGCGCGCCGCCTCCACTATCTTCATCACGCCGCGGAAGGTGGCCAGCGGGCGGGCGTGCGGCGCGGCCGCGTGCGCGTCCCTCAGCACACCATGACGTGCGCCAGCCGCGCCAGCCGCGCCAGCCGCCCGCTGCCGAGCCGGCCTAGCGCCGACGCCGACCGGTGCCCTACCACGCTGTGCGCTTCCCGCCCGCACTCCAGCTCCGATAGCGAGCGCCGGTGGTGCGCCACTGTTGGGTATACTGTCGGCAATATAATAAACTCGTTCATAAATTACAGACTGACCTAGTTTAGGGACTAATAATAATAATAATTAATAAATATCCGCTGACATTCACACAGCGCCATCTAGCCCCAAGTTAAGCGTGAAGCCTGTATTATGGGTACTAAACAACGGATAAACATACATATATACATTTTTTTTTGTAAATACATACATATTATACATAGAAAACACCCAGACCATTACAAACAGACATGTTCATGCACACACATTAGGAACTAATGGTAAGGGTTGTCCTATAAATGTTTTTGCTTTATAAAGATTTTGCTTTTATTTTTAAATATACACTGATATTCACACAGCGCCATCTAGTCCCAAGCTAAGCATTTAGCCTGTAATATGGATACTAAACAACAAATAAACAAACTTATATGGTTTTTTGTAAATACATACATATTGTACATAGAAAACACCCAGACCATTACAAACAGACATGTTCATGAACACAAATGTTCGGTGAAAGAGTTGGGGGCTCAATCAATTACACCACAGTTGAATGCGGGATTTGAACCGGTACCCTCCAGATCGGAAGACAACAGTGAACACCAATGAGCCACCGAAGGCTATTATAACTCACATTCTGTGATCTGTTGTGTGAAGATTAGTAAATGTATATTAATCTGCAAATTCAAACTTTAAAAAATACTAATACTTTATAACACAAAACGAACAAAAAATCCAAATGCGAGTCGCACACGCCTGTGGAGTTTCTGAGTTTTAGTTCAATGTATGGGGAATCCCAAAAGTTTCTTGTCAAAACCTAATAGCGGCTCACAGAATACATTTTCGAAAATACGAAAATACATTGGTACGTGTCGGGATTTGAACCTCAGCCCTCCCGGTAGGAAGGCGACAGTCCACACCACCGAGCCACCGACGCTCTATTTCGAATTTTCGAAAAAAATATATGTACGTTATCCGACGCTCTTACGGTGAAGAAAAACATCGTGAGGAAACCTTCATGCACGCCTGCGAAGAGATTCGAAGGTTGTGTGTGAAGTCGTCAATCCGCACTGGGCCCGCGTGGACGACTAAGGCCTAATCACCCTATACGGGTAAGCTCGTGCCCCTCGGTCGGGACGTTTAATGAGCTGATGATGATGATGAGAATACATTTATATGCTTACAAAGTTTGAACAGTGTAGTGCTAATAGTTTTGCAAAAAAAAAAGGGTGTGACAAACTGACGAGACAGACAGAGACGACGTATCTATTAGGGATTAAACAGCTAAAGTTGGTCGGAGTTGCGGTAAAGTTTGCAGTTGTACTCACGCCTGTCGTGCGGACCGGGTCGGGGGCTGCCTTCGGAGCGGTACCGCTGCGGGCGTCGCCACCCGAACACGCCCGGACACGAACGAGGGCCCGACGAGTCCGCCTCCTCGCTGAAAGATATCAATAAATAAATATCCACTGACATTCACACAGCGCCATCTAGCCCCAGTTAAACGTGAAGTCTCTCTCTCTCTCTCTCTTCAACCTATTGCAGTCCACTGCTGGACATAGGTCTCCCCCATTTTGCGCCAGACATCCCGGTCCTCCGTGAAGCGTGAAGTCTATATTATGGGTACTAAACAACGGTTAAATATACTTATATAATTTTTTTTGTACATATTATACATAGAAAACACCCAGACCATTACAAACAGACATGTTCATGTACACAAATGTTTGTACTGCCCGGGGATCGAACCCGGAACCCTTGTATTGACGAGTCCCAACCGCAACACCAAATAGGTCGTCAATATAAAAAAAATAGTAGATTTTATTACGATGGCGGTAGATAAGAATGCAGTAGGTTTCATGTTGCACCACCGCCGTAACGTTGTTTCACTTTTTGACACATTTGTCACATTATTATTTAATTTTCTAATTTCAACATTTGTGTGTGTGTGGGCGTCGATGACTCATTGGTGTGGACTGTTACCTTCGATCCGGAGGGTACAGGTTCTAATCCCACCACGTACCAATGTCTTATCGTATTATATTATATCTGACTCTTTTACGGTGAAGGAAAACATAGTGAGGAAACCTGCGTACGCCTGCGAAGAAATTCTAAGGTTGTGCGTGAAGTCTGAGAACCTGCACTGGACCGGCGTGGACTACTAAGGCCTATACATCCTTTACGGGTAGGCTCGTGCCCCTCGGTGGAGACATATAATAAGCTGATGATGATCACTATGAATATCTAGTAATAAGTCATTTTTAATGACATTAAGCAAACGGGACGACCAGTTCGGCTTAACATTTTTCTCAAATTGAGTGCTGTTGATGACAGCAGATCGCCTATGGTTTCAAATCTGTAGAGGAAATGGGCGAATCAGTGGGAATCATTTAATATGTTGGCTATTTTGCGGGTTGTGTGAACGCACTGAGTATGCACTGCTTATTTGCATATATGGAGTGTACGCCACTGTTGTTGGCGTATTTATATATAATAGATCTTAATGAAAAAAATTACATACGAAAGTTATATTTGTAAAGGCAAAAAAAAGTTTACACCTTATAGATAACCAAGAGCGTAGTCTCCTGACACAGGCATTTTATGCTTAAAAGGTGACTACGACAAATTTTCTGTAAATGTAAATAATGTTGAAGAAATAAAAATATTTATTACTATTATTGTCGTCCAATCCGCACTGGGCCCGCGTGGACGACTAAGGCCTAATCACAATCACGTGCCCCTCGGTGGGGACGTTTAATGAGTTGATGATGATGATTATTATTATGTAACAGAGTGGTGACGTACCTCTCGTAGGAGTTGTTGGGCGTGTGGCACCCCCACGCGGCGTCGTCGAGCCCCTCCGTGATCTCGGCCAGCTTGCTCACTATTTCGGGGAATAGCGGCCGCGCCTTAGGCTCATACTGGAATTCACAGGGTTTAACATCTATCACGTTTCTAAGCCAGAACTAAGAGAACATGCCCACTCATCATAGCCAAAAGGCTTATAATCAGGGTGAAAGCATTCTTATTATGTGGGGTCACAAATTGTACTGGCGAACAATTTATTTAATTAACATAAAAAAGCCGGAAACAATCAATAAGTTTTGCAAAAGTTACATTTTGAAGTCATTGACATCATTGACACATCCTGGCTATTGTGACACATAATTTTAATTGTATACTGAGTCGAGTTTTATTCAATATAGTCAACTAACAATAAATAAACAATCATTTATTCATATTGTTTAATAAATTACTCGTTCGAAATAAGGTAAATACTAACAACACTATTCTAAATACGCGAACTGTATGCGAGACTATTCGAGATAGCAATCGGGGTATGACATGAGGCGCGGGGGAGTGACACACCGCACGTCACCCGCGCTTGCCTTAGTATTAGTTGCACAAGCCCATATCGATCGTATACCGATTTCAATCTCGCTCACGTCGTAGTTTGAAGTGTTTTAAAATAACTTCGGAAGTTCCATCGTCACGTTTTATATTTTTATACTGGGCCATTTCTTATCCACATAAAACTTAATGAAATAATACTTGTTTGACAATCAACAAAGTTAATTTTAGTGTGGTCACATCACTTAACCTTTGTTGATGTAAGGTTTTCTTTTCTTAATTTTCATGTGGATGTATTTGAATTATAAAGTGTGGAATTATATAGTATGTATACATCAATTTCATGAAGAATTTATATTAAACAATAATTGATGAAATGATGATTCATGTAGTATTATTAAATTATCAGTGAAGAAAACCTTCCTAATACTTGCCAGCATTTATAGTCAATTTCATACCTTCATAGATTTCATCCTCCTTTGACCTATAGAGGCGCCTTAAAGCGTCACAAACAATACATTTTCCATTGTGTCTAGATTCCTGGCTGTCAAGGGGTTAAAATCTACTACCAAATAGTGACAATGCGTTACCAGAAGCAGACTCCTCTATACTATACTTTGTCATGACCAAACTAACCCCCAGCAATAGCTACTTTATACAACTTTCAACTCTACAACAATGGACCCAAGACTCACAATGCAGCAGTTAAAAGCGAGCCGAAGGAAATCGGGCACGGTGTCCTCGTCGCAGAGCTCCACGAACGCCACGTAGTTGAGGCCGAAGTTGTCGGTGCGTGGTAGCACGTCCGGGTCGGCGTCCACCTGCACATGCCAAAATAGACTCTAATAGGTATTATCCTAGGGTGTGTTATAATAACCCTACTAGTATAAAAAATTGGCCAAGTGCAAGTTCCTTTGGTTACAGAAAGTAACATAAAATAATATTTAATAATTATTATTTACTTAAGAGCGGCTTAGAGGCATGACAAAAATATTGAAGTATATATGTGTTGGTGAATGTCTATGTGTAAGTTCTGAATAGTGTTGTCCACGCCAAAAATTCTTATAATCGATTGTGATGTAAATCAACGGGCGGTCTCTTTTCGTACAGAATCCAAGAAAATCATGGGTATTTTAATCCTGATGAATCTGAATCATAAGCAAACCTATAATTGTTTACAACTTATAACGACGGTGACCGATGGTGGCCAGTACTTAATTACTTTGAGCTAATAACTGCGATAACTTCTAAGCTCGGAGGAACTGAGATATTCATTTAAATTAAATGCTGTGAAGAGCAATTTGTTTCAAATTAAATACTCGTGATAAAAGCATATTTATTTGCATAGGGATTACTATAATGTTTATGAAAACACCTTGGCAAATAATGCATTATTTTAGATAAATTTAAGAAGTTATTGTGAGCTAACCTTTAAAGATTAGACATGCTGTCGCGGTCTTTTTTTAGAACTCTCATACATGACTTTGCGAAACTTTAACCGTTTTCACAGCGCACGCAGCGGAAAGCTCTATGTAGGAAAAATGTTCAATCATTCTTTCTTACTGCTCCACTACTATTGTTTTTAGTACAGCCTATATCCTTTATCGATAAATAAGAAATCTAAAACTGAAAGGTCCAGTAGTTCCTGAGATAAGTGAGTTCAAACAAACAAACTCTTCAGCTTTATAATATCAGTATAGATACAGTAAATTAATTAACTCAATACTTTTAAATGATTTTATTTATTGCCCCCTCAATATAACACTTTTTTGAGATGTGTTCGTATGGTTTCCTTGCTTAATTGAACATTTCGTTTACGTGTTTAATTCTAAGATAAGCATAGTTCCTATTAAGAGTTTAATCTGGTCTATTTTAAGTCCGCATCCATTTTTCCATCAATGGTGAACTGTGTGAAAACCTGAAAACATCGATATTTATTTATCAAAATGTAAATAAAACATAAATATCTATGAATAATGTTATTTTTACATAAGTAGACGAAATCATCAATATTTATGTTGTGTATTCTTCTAAAAAACTATTTAAGATTTTTAACGATTGTAATGACGTCACCGCTTAGTCAAGCACTAGCGTAAACAAACAATTTGCTATTTTATGCATTATTTTCGCGAATTTAAATAACTAACACTATTTATTCTCAAATATATAAATGGGAATCAAAATTATATTGAAAACTTATATTTATAAGCCAATTTGTAGCTGAAATTAAGTAAAAAATGGTTCGTAAAATTCCAATGATAAAATCGTATTTACCAGTAAAAGTGTATTAATTCCATTGAGGTACATATTAAATCTATGATTAATTCGGATTATTTCGCCTAGTAGCGTTGCATCCAGGTACAGCACACGACACCATAATTGTATAAAGTAATAATTACAATACTAATAGAACAATTAGCAATAATATTCACAATTTTCACTGAACTTGACTGACACTGACAACACACCGGGCCGCTATATGGGCCGCTAACTCGCAAAAACAATAACATATAATCCTTTATTCGCTGTCTCTTTTTCGCTCGGCATTTTGTACTTGATTAAGGACCTCTCACTCCCACGCTTCGTGTATCTTATAAGCGCAGCGCGCCAATTCTAAATCTATGGCACCTACTACACATTTTTTGGTTTACCGTTATGACGTATAAAAATCTAATGAATAGATGTCGTTCAATAGGCAATAGAATCATTCGCGCAACATATTCCATTTTAAAATAAAGAATATATGAAACATCAATAGAGCGTCGGTGGCTCAGTGGTGTGGACTGTCGCCTTCCTACCGGAAGGGCTGAGGTTCAAATCCCGACTCGTACCAATGTATTTACGAATTTTCGAAAAATATATGTTCGTTATCCGACGCTCTTACGGTGAAGGAAAACATCGTGAGGAAACCTTCATGCACGCCTGCGAAGAGATTCGAAGGTTGTGTGTGAAGTCGTCCAATCCGCACTGGGCCCGCGTGGACGACTAAAGCCTAATCAACCTATACGGGTAGGCTCGTGCCCCTCGGTGGGGACGTTTAATGAGCTGATGATGATGATGAAACATCAATATCAATTTTATGACCCATACATTGTGTTTCCGTTGAATGGGGAACAGAATTGAATTCGATTCATAATATGAATCGCTCGCAAAGTGAGTGAGTAGTGATTCCGATAAACCAATGTACCTAACATTGGTTTATCGGAATCACTAATGTGTGTAAATCTTTGATCATCTGCGGCCGACAGCAGTAGTCATTCTGAATGCTTAAATAAATTTAATTTTCAAGTTATCGTATAAATCGTAATGCGGTTACTCACACATTTTCGACAAAGTTCTTATTTAGTGTTCTAAGAATGAAAAATGAACATGTGCACTCACCCTGGCGATCAGCTGGCACAATATGATACCGTAGGAGAAGATGTCGGAGCGGTGGTCGTACCACCGCCCCCTGAGGCACTCCGGGGACATCCACCACGGCGAACCGACGCTCGGCAGCCGGTACCCGTTACTGAAACCAAAGTCAAAATTGTTACTTAAATAATGCATTATTTAAATAAATTCGTCAGCTCATTGATGTGTACCCTTCCGATCTGGAGGGTGCAGGTTCAAATCCCGCCACATACCAATGTCTTTTCGAATTTTCAAAATTATATGTACGTTTATCCGACGCTCTCTCGGTGAAGGTGAAAACCTGCGCACGCCTACGAAGACATTCAAAGGTTGTGCGTGAAGTCGGCCAATCCGCACTGGGCCGCGTGGACGACTAAGGCCTATACGGGTAGGCTCGTGCCCCTCGGTGGGGGCTTATAAAGAGCTGATGATGATGATGAAATAAATTAATAAAATACTCAAAGCTACTTTTTGAATATGCAGACAATCAAGCAGACAGTAAAAATATATCTTTATTTGCTAATAGTTTTTTACGTTGTTGTATAAACTATGCTCTCTGAGACCTGTGTTACTTTATACAGCGCTAGAGGCCTCAGCCTTCCTTAACTATTGACTCGACGAAGTATTTACACTATCACATAAGGATTTAAAATAAAAAAAACATCTTCGTTATAGCCTAATATGTGTAATATGTTTACTGCCTCCGTGATTTCTGATGCCGACCGCTAAGGATAGGTCCGCGTGGAAATAATTCGGGGAGGCCTTCAATCAGCTGTGGTCATAATACCTCATCATCACCATCATCAGCCTGTAACGGCCAACTGCAGGACACAGGCCTTCCCCCACAGCATGGCTATGGGGAGATTAGATATTAACCCACCACGCGGGCTCAATGCGGATTGGTGGGCGTTGACGACTACCATCCTTAGATTGTAGCTAGCTAGCACGGCTTTATACGTATATATTTTTTTCGGATCGACTTTTAAGTTGTTTCCCGCGGATGACCGCTTAAGTGGCAAGCGCAGATAGTTCTTAGCCCAAGGTAATTGCTACATTATAAATACACTTAAACCTATTATCAATTAAGAAAACGGCAAACATTCGGGCCGGCAACGCATTTCAGTGCCCTCTGGTATTGCAAATGTACATGGGCGGCGGTGTCATTTTCCATCAGATGAGCCGTTTGCTCGATTGTCTCGAAAAAACCTCTACCATTCACAACAAAATCACAAGAACCAGTACTAAAATCGAACAAGAATTCCACAGAGCAAAAAGTCTAAAGAACCGCGAGCACATAGTTACATGAAAACATCGTGCACCACGGTTGTGACATCAACACAATGGAGTGCAAAGAAATAGGTTTACTGCAAGTGTTCATGCGGAAAATTGGGAAGCAACAACGAACAGGGGCTATTTGACACGATCAATACACTATTTGTAGCGTGACGCGTTTGCCAATGTGTACAATTTGACCAAGTAGCCGACTACAATTGCCTCCGTTGTCTAGTAGTGTTGGATTAAATCGCTGCGTAGTATAAGGGTCGTGGGTCAAAATCCCGCGGGGAATTCGCTTAGTGAAATGTTACATTGTACAATATTTCTCAAAGTCAAAATTGATTTATTCAAATTAAGCTTACAGAAAGCACTTACGAACCTTGAAAAACACAAAATACAATAAAAAAACATTTCAGTAAATCACAAAAATTATTTTGACACTTCAAAAAAGCGCTTTAGTAGTTTTGGCCTGCTGAGAAATAAGCACCCAAGGAAACTCTACAGTTCAGCTTTTTTAACCCTTTGACCGCGAATGATATGATGATATTACCCATCGATTGTTGTCGTGAAAAGTATAACTATGCCTTAAGATCTGTATAGGTGAAACGATGATGATTATTATTAAAAGAACATTATTCATGATACCCTTTTACCGCCGCTAATGGATCATCATCATCATTACAGCCTTAAATGTCCACTGTTAAACGAAGGCCTACCCTAATGATTTTCACGCGGGCCGATCCCTAGCAGTTGACATTCATCTGTTACCCACCACCTTAACCAGGTCATCCGTCCATCTGTTTGGGGCTCACTCCACTCGAAACCCTTTCTGCCCCATCGGTTCTACGCACTATGTGCCCTGCGCACAGGCAGGGATATATCCAATAAAGATTTGATTTTCTATGTGTGTGAATGTGAGTCCTGGCGGTTCAAAGGTTAATTAACCCTTTGACCGCCAATGACGCAATAAGGCGCCAGACTCAATAGATTTTTTATTGTGTCTGCATACCCGGCGTTCAATGGGTTATCAGCACGTATACTCACTCAGGATTAGGTATTTTCGCGGCCAGTCCGAAGTCAGCCACGACCGCCGTGTAGCTGTCCTCTCCACGCTTTCTTAACAATACATTCTGTAAACAAAAAAATATAATTATATTATCTTCTGTTGCTTAAATAATATATACAAAACATACGGAAACACCTGAGAACCACATATATATATATCCATTAGATAATGTGTATGATTAAATGATCATTTTTTAAATTATTTATATTATTTTACTATTTAAACAAATTCAAAAACAAAGTCAATTTATTCAAGTCAATTATTTAGGTTCGTGATGGATGATGCAATTATAATTTTTAAAAGTGGACAGCACTTATTTTAACTGAAACTTCATTTCAAAATAGGACCTAAGTAACATGCATATACTCAACCAAAATATATATTTTATGCCGCTAAAGTATCAAAAAAATATATATACGAAAAAATTACACACAAAATTATACAGGCAATACTAAGTAAAACAAGTGTATCCACTCCTTTATATAAAATCTAAACGTCACAGGATAGCAACTGCCCTGTGGTCCAGTATTCATACTCATAAATGCACCATAGGCGACAGTTGCTATTTAATATCACGTAGACGTCTCTTTGATTACAAATTATTTAAAAAAACCTCTTATATCATCTCACTCATCTCGAAACAATGAGTAACGCTGAATATTTACCGAATGTGTGGTAATAAACACTCGTTGTATCACAATGTGAGATAAATTATGTCATAATAAACCCCGAAATTCAGATTAATGAAGTAGTTCACGATGATATAATGAGCTAGGTACCGTAACGCGTTAAAGCAGAAAAAATTGCAAAATGAGGAAACTAACATTTCAGCGTAACAACAGATTTTATTAGTTACCTACATAATAAGCGCCTTGATACGAGTATCATTGGCGTGCACTTCATATATTATATGTTATAATTCATCATCGTCATCATCAGCTCATTAAACGTCCCCACCAAGAGGCACGAGCCTACCCGTATAGGTTGTCCGCGATTAGTCGTCCACGCGGGCCCTGTGCGGGTTGGACGACTTCACGCACAATCTTTGAATCTCTTCGCATTCGTGCGCAGGTTTCCTTACGATGTTTTCCATGTTGATTTATTTATTACGAATATCGATAGTTAGTCAATCGAACGCACTTAGCTGCATATTGATGGATGCACAATAATATAGGTATATTTAAAAACATCGACTCTACTAAATTATATCACTTCAGATAAATTTACTCATAAAATTGATCGAAACAAATTTTTACTATGGTATTTTAAACGTAAATTTTAATTATTGTATTATTTGTGTGCTTATTTTGAAATACTTAATAATCATATTTTGTTTTATTAAATTATATTTTTGACGATAACCTCATCGTCGATTTACTAAATCGCTTTTAACAAAAAAAAAATTAGTTTCGCAACTAGCGAGTGTTCCAACAAGTACCACGGTTATCGAATATAATAAACAAGAAACCATTTGCAACACCAATATAATTTAGTTGGGAGCAATCTCCATTTCGCTGGCGTATCGGTCCGGACGCTGCGCTCTTCGTGTTCTCTCATGAAATGGGTCTAAATCACCGTTCGCATTATCAGTTGATAAATCGCACTCTCACAAGGAAAGTGGTCTAACTCTAAATTACCCTGACTCCGATTATTAGTAAAAGTTAACGTTTGATATTGATAAGTGGGCCGGTCACGTATGACTCGAAGCCGATGGCCGCTGGAGCAGGGTACTGAGGTGGACCGCGTTGTGTAGTGGAGGACTTCCTTCGGCCCGATGCATGGACCGACGATTTGCGAGGGGTCGGTGGAGGCTTGAGTAGGAAAACGGAGGAGACTGCGTTAAGTTGAATAGAGATGTGTTGTCTTTGGACATTAACTGACTTCTTAAAGATATTACACATTCACGCCAATTCATCGACTTTATAGATTGCTATAAAGAGTTGGTGTAGGCCACAGGTCGCAACCAATCACGCGGTCCAAATACGACTACCATCCAAAGATAGGCGCTGGGACTAAACAATATAATTTCCGCCATCTATCCGATCTATTATCCAACCGTATTGGACCAGACCAGACCTTTCCCAAGTGAAATTCCAAGCCGGAATCTCTAGGATTATAACCTGGGTTTTAGACCACTCCACGCCAATTAAACCTAGTAGATACCAGTACAGATACATTATAAAACTCCTTTTCAATAACACCACTACATAGTATAAAACAAAGTCGCTTTTTTGTCCCCATTTCCCTATGTCCCATATGTGCGCTTTAATGTTTAAAACTACGCAACGGATTTTGACGCGGTTTTTTAATAGATAGAGTGATTCAAATGGAAGGTAACATCCATTTTAAAGTAGAGAAATACTGTTATTTTTGGGGTTTCTAATGCAATGTCGTAAAAAAAAAATTTTTGCCGCTTTCTTTGCAAACGTAGGCTGAACCCTACGAGATTTATCAAAAATTGCCGCTTTCTTTGCAAACGTAGGCTGAACCCTACGAGATTTATCAAAATAATGTTCTAAGTATTGTATACATTGAAAAGGTCTACAGAAAACTCCGGGATGGTATATGTCTACCTCTTATGTGTATGAATGGATATCCCACAATAACATTTTTCTGTCATTTACCTTCCAATACAGCATTAATCCTTATCCAATGATAATTGTTGATTTAATATAGATATATACGGCCCTTTACAGCATAGATTTAAATGAATATCTTCCGGGGGAAGCGTGCCTAGTACTAATATCACCATTGCATCCGTGCAAAGCAGGGGCGGGTCGCTAGTATAAAATAAAAATAACATGTTTTCAATACATATTCACAAATAGACGAACTATAAAAGACTTCAAAGTAAATTTTGCAGATATTGCATTTTATGACTTAGCCGACTTTGATACTAAGAGTGATAAATGTGAGACACTCGGGTATTGCGGTAACGAGGCACCGCTGTAAAATGTTATAATTGGATGAGATTTCAAATGAGGCGAGGCTATGAAGTGCTTGGAGCGTCGACGTATTACCGCTTATTGAGGGTCTTGTTAAGGATTGACAGTGGGATTGATTGGTCGCTAATATATCCCAATCGTTATTGAGGTATTATTAGTATTAACGGAATTAAAAACAAGTCTTTGAGCAATGCGTCCACCCGTACTAACGTACGCAGCTGAGACATGGACACTGACTGCGGGATTGGTTCACAAATTTAAAGTTACTCAACAGGCAATGGAGCGGGCTATGCTCGGCGTCTCTCTTGAAGATACAATCAGAAATGATGTTATCCGCAAGATAATTTAATTTACCGACATAGTCGGATCAGTAGGCCGGTCACGTATGTCGCAGAAGCGATGGCCGTTGGAGCAGACGAGTTCTGGAGTGGAGCGTCTTAGCAAACGTAGCGTGGGTCTCTCTTCGGCCCGATGGACATTATAAGCGATGAAATAGAAAAAGTCAAGCTCATCTTAGTAGTAAGGTATCTATCCCGTGTCCTTCCATGATTCAGCAGGTACGTTAACCCGTCCGTCTCGGCTACTATCTTAGTTTGGCAGTCGCTATCACCCACTGATCCACACTAGACCCGCGTGTTGGGTTCCAACTCAAACTCTCCAAAGCCGTGGGAAGCTCTGTCTCTACATTAGGACATTATAAGCGATGAAATAGAAAAAGTCAAGCTCACCTTAATAGTAAGGTCCCTATGGAAGACGCCCAGCGAGTGCAGGTACTTCATGCCTGCCGCCACATCCGCCGCCAGCGAGATCCTCAGCGTCTGTGACGGCCTTCCCAGTATGAGTTGCTTCATGGACCGCCCTCTATGTACTCCCGTCAAATATTATCCCGTGTCCTTCCATGATTCAGCAGGTACGTTAACCCGTCCGTCTCGGCTACTATCTTAGTTTGGCAGTCGCTATCACCCACCGATCCACACTAGACCCGCGTGTTGGGTTCCAACTCAAACTCTCCAAAGCCGTGGGAAGCTCTGTCTACATGGGGACATTATAAGCGATGAAATAGAAAAAGCCAAGCTCACCTTAGTAGTAAGGTCCCTATGGAAGACGCCCAGCGAGTGCAGGTACTTCATGCCTGCCGCCACATCCGCCGCCAGCGAGATCCTCAGGGTCTGCGGCAGCGGCTGCGCCGGCCTGCCCAGTATTAGCTGCTCTAGGGAACCGCCCTCCATGTACTCCGTTAACGCGTGAAGCTGACCCTCGTGCACGCACACGCCCATGAAACTGGAATAACCGAACAATATTATTAAATTAAAATTGTTTATTGCACTTGTTGTTGGTTGAAAGTGTTACAAATTTTTTTTTTCCCTTTATGTCAACTTTGACATAAAGGGAAAAAACTTACACTGTACACTTGTACAGGACGGTCAAGACGCTCACTTGATGGTAAGTGATACCTGACCTGACTGACGGCTGACCATGCCAGAGCGGTATTCAAGGAGACCAACAACTCATAGACAGTTTTATTCTTCGTCAATGCCGCACTGCGACCGACACTAGAGTCAAGTCTCTTATACTCGGTAATTTTACTAGCTACAGTGCCCTCATCCCAAAATACAGAAGTTATTTGTAATAACAAAATAAAATGTATGTTATAAATATATATAGCTTTTGACAAGACAACGTGCGTGTTAATTCACTCTGGTTTTCTGGTATAATGTGGGAGAACCATTCTGACGAAGAAGTAATACCACGCTGTCGCGTTGTTGTTGCAAGCGTTGTGTTGTTTCGTCTAGTGATTCTGGTTACCAGAGCGTAATATTTATTTATCTCTACTTTTAATAAAGGTACTGGTAATTCTTTTGAAGTAATGAACAGAAACTTATTACTCGTGATGGTAAGTTGCTTATCCATGAAACGTTAAAATGAAAATAGTGTTTTGTCGATCTTTATGTTCTTATTACATGTTATGCGGCTTTATCATTCTAAGTGATACGCCTGTCCATGATAGAAGCAGTGTTGAATGATCGATGACTCAAGCCGGAAAATCGTTTTATACAATAGGAGAAGGAATATAACAATAACACAACAAATAAATAAGATTAAATATACTATCAATCTAATTTACACGCATAGTGCATTCGCAACAACATTGAATTTCAAGAACAAAGAGGAATGCAAATAACCCGATGATACAGCTTATCCGACGTGTTGCTCAAGAATGTGCCGGAAACTTAACTCAGGCATTCTGCCAAGCGACCGCCGAGCGATAAGTTACCGGGTGTTAAGCTGTGACCCAACTCAAATTTGCTGTCCCATAAATATTAATAAGCGTCAAATATTCTCAGATAAATGCAGTAACGAGCTGATGAAATTTATTCGCATCGTGAGATGCCGTTATTGATTAAGTTTTATGTAATAAGTCAAACTTGGTAAGTATACACAAACACATTGATACCTACCTAGGACATTAGTAATAAACAAGTTACCTAGTTGATTTTTTGTAAAGCACCAACGGTCCCTTAGGTTTAGGCACTGCGCCGAATCATAGACGTCCCCACAGACAGGGGAACGAGCTTAACCGTAAAGGATGACTAGGCCTTAGTCGTCCACGCGGGCCCAGTGCGGATTGGTAGACTTCACGTACAACCTTTGAATCTCTTCGCAGGCGTGCGCAGGTTTCCTTACAATGTTTTCCTTCACCGTAGGAGCGTCGGATAAACGTATATATAATTGTAAAAAATCCGAAAGACATTTATACTAGATGGAAGATTGGTACGTTGCGGGGTTTGAACCTGCCATCCTCCAGATCGGAAAGCAACAGTCCACACCAATGATCCACAGACGCACTGATCGACCTTATATTAGCAACTGCAAAGAGCCCAAGCTAGTCTACTGTTGCCTTAAACTTCGTGCGTCATAAGGATTACAGTACTTGCTTATAAGTAATTTAAAAATTAAAGCCCATTTGGTGGGTTTCGGCCTAATCACCCCATAACCGTGCTGTGCATTCTATGCCCTGCACATTATACCCTGGTTAACGATAAGGTACCTACGTTCTACGTACAAAGTCCACCACACCTCTCTTAAAAATGGCTTGCAGATGTTACCATATCATCCCTAAAAGTGAAATAATTCAACATGTATTACCGTAAAGGGATGACCATACAGTTACTGCTAAGTGTCTTAAAGATGCTATTTGCTAAGTCACAGTATGCAGTAATTTTTCTGCATGATTGACCCCTGTCCTGAGCATCCACACAGCCAGGACCACAGCCATACGAAACAATATAAATGAATGGCGATAAACTAGAATACATTGAGGTTCTTAAAGAGAAGACCATAAACACGATCGCCCACATATAAAACAGGTGGTTCTTGCCCAAGATCAAAACAAATTACTCTAAATGACGTCGGTAATAACACTGTAACATAAAACGGTGGCTTCTAATAGCAACGTTGCAACTATAACTAACATATGAACGTAAACAGTAATTGTGCATTCAGAGAAAGTGAAGTGATTCCATTGGCGGAGAAGGGGCTGTCAGACAAAAGAAAAACAGTGGAAAGCGCCATCATGCATAGAGAAACACTGTTATTAATGTGTACCCTCAATCAATCGTGGAGTAATTGCTGTATTGTTAACGACATCAGTTCAGGTTTAGTGGTTGCAGAGTTGCAGCAAATTTAACTCCTTCAAAATCATGTGGCACAATTGATGTCCTAGGCTAACATAAATCGACAGAAACAAACTTAAGAATTCCGGTTTAAGTAATAGCCATGGGTATGTGCATCTAATAAAAGCAATAGAAGTGTAAATCAATATGTGAAATTTACGATCGTGTAGTGTTGACAGGTCTTCAGAGTGAAATACTCATGCAGTGTAAACATTCATACATATGAATATGCATGTTTGTAATCACTCGTAGTTTTGGTGTGTTGTATCTTTTATATGACTATTTTTCAAAATATAAAATTTCCGTTAAGTCCGCATAGGAAAAGATGCCTGGCATTATTTAAATGCCGCGCCATCTAGGAGCTATATGTCTGTGGAAATTAATAATTAATCTGGCCGAATTATCAGTTTCATTCAAATGGTTTGTGCCAACATTCGTTCTATTTTAGTTGTCATTAAACAAAATGCCATCTAAGATATAAAATCAAAATGCCAAGGCTAAATTCGGCGATAATAAATCTAACACATCCTTTGTGGAGTATAAAGAAACGGTGACCGTACAAAATCTCATTGGCAACACAAAAAAGACAGACGTCGCTTCAGTAATGACTCGTTCTGACGCCGGCACAATAGTACACGCAGTCAACACACTCATTGCAAGTGATGAATCTGTCAAAATTGAATCAATCAGATTTAAATTCGATTACAGATCGAGACGTGTTGAAATATTTATACAGACAGAAGTACCTGTCCGGCAGGAGCAATGACTCTTGCGTCAAATACGAATCTGCAAAGTAATGAATTTAATTGACTCATTGAGACTGCGAGACTTGTGTATTTTAGCTATTTCACAGCGTGATGTCTTATGGTCTACTTTGTGGGGGTCTGCTGCTGATCTACAAACAATTTTGTATTGCAGAAAGATCCATCCGTGCCATATACGGCCTTAAATCACGTGACTCACTAAGGGAATTATTTAAACAAATAAATATTTTAACATTACCGTCTCAGTACATTCTAGACTGCGTCATCTATGTACACAAAAATTTACATGTATTTTCAAAAAAGTCAGATAATCATAGTTTGAACACTAGAACAAACACAAACTTGCCGTTCCAAATCTTAGATTGCATAAGGTTGGGAACTCATTTGTGGGATTAAGCATTAAAATATTTAATAAGCTACCACAAAATGTAATTGATTTACCCCTGCATAAGTTTAAGTCTCATGTAAAGTCTATTTTAATAAAAAAAGCTTACTATAGTGTTGAAGATTATATAAATGATAAAAACTCATGGACATGTTGATTTCCACGCCTGCACTACTTTTGTTTTTTTGTTGTCGTCTATTTAAATTTATATAATACTTAACTGCTTAATAGTACTTTTGTAGATTATTATATTTTTACCAATACATAATACGATAAAATTGAAAATAAATTTGCTTTATATAATTATTTTGATTACAAATGAATCTGTATTCAACAATTTTTTTTGAAAAGAGTAACTACTGAGTTTCTTGCTGGTTTCTTCTCAGTGGAAAACTACCTCCCGAACCAGTGGTAGCTTCATTTGACATTCATAATGTTCTTTAAGGACCTAAACTGAATAAACACTTTTCATTTTCATTTTCATTTTCATTGAACTTGATCAACTAATGAATGTGAAATATTGAATACGTACGATATTTAGGCACGCCAATAGCATATCGACAGCAATGTAGACTAGCGTATCGAATGACACTTATTCCAACGTTTTTGGGTATCGTGACTAAAGACTCCATTGTTTCCAATTTTAGCCGAAACGAATTCATCGCTCTCTGTCGAATTTAACTGGCGATTCACGTCATTTATTGAAGAGTCAGCGATGGTAGTTTCAGAGGTAATTCGAAAATGTGTCGTCGTTATTTTTATCACATTGTTATTGTTCAAACAAAGCCATTGATTCGTGATGATAGGAAACAATGAGTGAAACTCGAACGGCGGATGAGTAATGACTTGAAAAAACATCAAACAGTCTTTAATAAAAACAATTTAATTAAGATGGTTCCAGTGATTATCTGGAAGGAGACACGCAACGTGACAAGTGTCAAGGCCCCTGAATGCAATCAATGTGAAGCAATCGTCGCTGAATGCAAATCAACAATTAAACGTCGCGTGCGCCACTATCTGTTGAGGGCTTAATTATAATGCATCTCTCATGAATCAAAAAGTTAATGAGCCGGTCTGCCGTTATGTAAGTGGTATGTTAATACTAATCACACGGTAAAAATATACAAGGAAATGTTTACCAGTTTATGAAAAGAAGCAAATTATGAAAGTTGTTTTCCAAACGAAACACTGCAAGATCCAGAATTCAAAGTTACGCATATAGAAGCATTTGTTTTCGTATAAGATTGCAACATCCGCTGCCTAAATATTGAAACAGTTGCTTGCTGAGATGAAGATGCAAAAAATGCAAGCGTATCGGCAGGCCCTTTTGCATGTGAAATGTCAAACAATCGTTACAGTGAGACGCATTGTGTTTTTCGTATTTCCGAAGATAAGCATACAGGAAGAGCCAAAATGCAGGACAGCGGTTCATTGTTTGTTACCGTTTTGTAAGCATGCGTTGCGCAAACATCTCGATTCAGGGCCTCAATTCCAATAATATGTTTGATTACGACATCATTTTGACACTTTACAATCCAACTGTAAATTTTATATTCCGGTACAGATTTAATGTAATGGTTTAAAATGGTAGTTGTTTGGTAAAATTAATTGTCTTATGGTGTTACCAATTAAAATCTTCAATAGACAGAACGAATAACTACAAAATTGTTAAATTGAGACACGATAACGATCTTATTAGAGCATTTTAACATTAGCGGAATTGGGGAGCAGACGAGAACGCTCGTGAGGTGAGTATCAGACGTTCGACTTACATACTTCAATCGTCGGATGATCTAGATTGTGCTTACATTGTGTAAGATTGACTAATGAGGATGAAATATCATTTGACATGTCATATTGTGATACTTATTGGGAATGCAATAGGAGCTCATGTTTCGGGGATTATTACCTCATCTGCCTGTGATAAAAAAGCGAAAAGAGCATCACAATCGTATGTGGAAGTTAAATTGAAAAAACAAAATTCACACCCCGAAGATTGCTGCCATTGTGTGGGGACTAAGACACTACGAGTCGTTTTTATATATGATTCAGTGGACGGAACGGTCAGTTCGCTAACCTGGTGGTGATACGCCTGACCGTATCAGATGCAGTGTTGAAGGGAATTAAAGTAGTCAATATTTTCCGTCAACACTGCCCTTCGCACGTTACCGAGGCGACAGATGTTAGGTCACTGATATGCACGGAGTTTACGGGACGATATCTGCCACAACGTAAGTACCTACCTTGACGACTTAGTACCAAGTCTACAACCAAGTACTTAAAAATGTAGTTTGTAAGTTTTAAGAAAATGTTGTAAACCATAAATGTCGTCGCCATGAATACTGATCGACGAAACGGTATACAATCAGCTCACTTAGATTGCTGTAAACTTTTGCCGCGTACTTAATTATCTCAGCGGACGTGCAATGTGAATATAATATTCTTCATTAGACAAAGTTAGCGATCAACAATTACGGTAATTTAGTACTCTATCGTCTTTTTTTGCAGAATACTTAATATCAATGTAGCGTCACCAAAAACCCAATTAGCTATAGATAAGTTCTGTATAGATCGTCGATGCATCAACGGTGTGGACTGTTGCCTTTCGACCGGGAGGGCGCAGGTTCAAATTCCGCCACGTGCCAATGTGTTTCGGATATCCGAAATTATATGTACGTAGGAAACCTGCGCACGCTTGCGAACGGATTTTAAGGTTGTGCGTGAAGTCGTCCAACCCACAATGGGCCCGCGTGGACTATACGGGTAGGCTCGTGTCCCTCCGTGGGGACGTTTAATGAGCTGATGATGATGTCCTATATTGTTTACTTCTTTTTGTTTAGAAATTTAAAGATAGAGAATTTAATTTATGTTCGTAAATACTATAACACCTTTAAGAAAAATTGTGATTCACACAATTTTAATACTAGGAATAAAAACAAACTTGCTGTTCCGACTTGAGACAACATAAAATAGGTAAATCTTTTATAGGAAGATGTATAAAGTTTTTCAATAAGGTACCGCAAAATATTGTAGAGTTGCCCTTTCATATGTTTAAAGTTAGAATCAAACAACACCTTTCTAAAAAAGGGTACTACACTATTGACGAATATTTATGTGATAAAAATCCGTGGTCTTAAACTGCTCAGCTATTTCAGTGTTTATGATATATTGTTACATTAAGGAATTGTTTTTAAAAAAGGCTACACTGTTGAGTTTTCTTGAGTGCTTCTTTCTCAACAGGCCAAACCACTGAAGCGCTTTTTTTCGAAGCATCAAAACTCATATTTTTAGTTTAGTATTTTAATCGTTTTTTATTATATTTTTTGACGTTCATAAGTGCTTTTTGTAAGCCTAATTTGAAATAAATGTTTTTGACTTTGACTTTGAAAGACATCTGCTTCTTGTTTTCAAGCCACATATCAGTAAGCTAATTATTCACAACACCACCATTCATAAGGTGCGAATTATTTTAGGTGCGAAGCGATTACTCACATTAAGCACTTAACACGTCCGTTAGCGGGAAATTATTTGATGCACGCGAAGGGAGTGCATTCCTGGTCAGATTTTAACACCTCGCTGCCGGCTTATTTGTGTAAGCCAGATGATAACGCCGGCCCCATTCCACCTTCCCGCTCGCACCATTGACGCAACCCTGAACAATGCACTCCAGGAAACCGGCTTTGGACGACTTCGGCCGTGTAAGCTTCGAAACAAAAGACCGCGCAAGCTGTTGGACAGAAAGCCGTGTTTTTACCAAACACAACAGGGCTGAGCAAAATCAACAAACTTTATTTTATCTAAAGTTCAGTACGGAAGTGTCAGTGTTTTATCACGGCGAGCATCGTATTTCATTCGTATCCAAAATGGTTGTGAATTTCAATGCCGGCTTTTGTGTTCTCATCAATATACACAATTGTTTAAGAGCAGAAAAAAATAATCTCAAACGTCATGTTCCATATTTAAAAAAACAAGGCAGGCCGACGAGACCCAGCCCAAATTTGCCCTAGTTTGAGTTATTTAAATGCCCCCCGATTACATAATATAAGCGTTCCAGGTCATCCGGGTTTGTGAGCTAATAGTCTAAAATCCTCATCTAATTGGCGCTTTTATGCTCAAATCGGTAGTGTTTCTAAATAATAATTAAACACAAGATGCTACTTTCGTATTACATTAAGTTATCGTGGGAAACCGGTCCACTCTTTGAATTGATTGCGATTGATAAATTTTTATTAATTTGTTTTGCTAATTTTATTAAAACAAAGTAATTTCCTTAGCTTTCGTTTGCATCTCGTTCATGTAATTTATTATCGATGCTAAAATAGTATACAATATAGAATCATTTTCGGATGTCAGAAATAAAATCCTGAATGTAACAATCAACGATTCAATGTCAATAGACGAATATCTGTCAATATGAAATAATCTTCGTAATTGACAGAACAAGAAAGAAACTTACAATATAATAACATATTCTTGTTATTTTTTTTTAATAGAACTCGAAACCAGCCTAAACATCCTTTACGGGTAGGCTTGTGCCCCTGAGGACGTTGAGCTGATTATGATAAAAAAATCGACGTATGGCATGTGTCAAAATATTTGTCTTTAAAGAAAGCCTGTACCAGTATGTCGCGCGTGCATTAACATTTAAGATGTTCAATTTTAAACCATTAGGTTTGACAACCCTATTTCAAATTAATCCAGTGGCATGAACGGTGTCAAGGATAAACAAATTCCATTCTAACTCAACGCAATAAAGTTGAGAATGGTCCATCGATCACGACACGTCGCCAGCACACGGGGTTGATCGCTCGAGATGTAAACAGTAGCAACAAAATATTTGCAGGCATCACAAGAGGGCAAAGAATACCTTTTTGTTTGTTTTCCTTATATAACTGTATGAAGTTGAGTGTGTTTTGATGAAATCCGAACCTACATAAAAAAACGAGAAAATTATCTTTCTCATGCTAGTACGCCAGTCAAAGCGTCCACTGTAGTTATTTAAGACTGACTTTTGGCTCTCAAGCCATCTTCGCTCACCGCTTGCCCGGTCAAGCTCTGAAGGCTATCTGGAGGCAACAACGATCATCAGTGACAAAAGTCACCCAATGTAGGTTCGGCCAGGCTCTATTCGCGTTACCGGGACATGGCGGGTCGCATTTCCTGAAACATATAGTAGGTAACCGAGCCCTTAGTGCAACGCACTAAAGCACCACTCTTTGCTAGTTGTATAAATGTTTATGGCTGAAAGCTGTCTGTGCTCGCCAATTGTCCGGAGAAGCTATGAATGCCTGGAGCGGCCAACAGCAAAAACTCAATACGAAAAGAACTTTTCTTCGATGTTTTTCTATTTTTCTTCTTCTTCAGAGTAACTTTAGATCACTGGTGTAGTGGTTATTTATCACGCCAGAAATATATTTTTATTGAGTTCTATTCAGTTATTATTATTATTATTGAGTTATTATAACAAATTAAAAAAAAAATTTTTTTAAGTCTTTGTCATACACAGGTTTTAAATAATGAAACTAGATTGATTCGTCTTATCAAAAATATTTATTAATAAGACTAATAAAACAGAGCAGACGAGGCCAGCTCAATGTGAACTAGAACATGTTACAACTTTATTATCCTGATTGATGGTTTAATGTCACTCATATCTCATATTTATGTAAATTATTTACGTGTTTCCCGATCAATATGATCTGGCCATCTTCAAGGCAAAAGTGAACAGGCTGTTCTTAGATAGGTATGATACATTTTCGTCCACATCGTTGCTTAACATCTGGTGTGATGGCGACCAAATGCCTAATCTAATTTATACGTAAAATAAAATAACTATGTTTTATGTTAACTTTCTGCTACAAAAAATACAAAATATATCAAGTCACCGCCGAAGATTTAATCAGAATCAATGAAAAATTTTGATGTTATTCTTATGGTATTTTCTCTTCAACTAATGTGCGCATCAATTTTTATATATCTTCTCTTTGTATGTCTAAAATTCGGTCATATTCTAAAGACAAAATTAATGTTATAATGCCAACGTCCGATTTGGAAACAGCTGGTATCCTGTCATGGGTGGTCCACATCATGCCTTTCGATATCAGGTCTCTTTTGAGAATCTTTCTACTTCATTAGCAATCAAGTTTGACGTCTTCGTTTAGTAAAACACTTCAAAGTTTGTCAGACAGTTTTAATACTCTAATACTAGTAGGGTTAGTCTGAGCGGGCATTAATCAGAATATAAGTGTAAATGGATATGCCGCATTTTTAGTCAGTATTTTATTGGTTACTTCAAAAAATCGTGGTACTTTATCAAAATTCTTTTAGTTTTATTTTATTTTTACGCAGGTGCGTGGTAATTTAACATCTCCGTGGATTGATTGGGATATTATTTCTAATTGGTAAGGTTATGTATGAGTTTGCTATATGCTATGCTAGAAGAATACTTAAATCTCTTCATAATATAATAGTCTTATTCGTAAAAGTCATGGCACGGTAAAGATTATTATCAATAATCAAGAAGATAAACGACTTTATAAAATTAACTATTTTAACGTTAAATGGGATCGTTACGTTAATATAATACTAAGGTCATACAAGCACAAAGAACGTAAATTAAGCTACTAACATTATACTTAAATAAAAAATAATATAAAAATAACAATCAATTTTGCTGATCGAAACAATTTTACGTACAAACTTACAATAAATTTTATATTATAATCAATAATCTATGTAAACTTTGATAAAATTAAATTACTGAATAATACAATTTTTAATTAATATGCATTCTTGCTATGTACTCTCTCACTCTTTAGCTTGTCAATCACTTATCATCAAGTTGAAATCATTCCATTGTTCCATTGATAATTTAATTATGTTTTCATCATGCCATCATAAAATGATGCCAGTGTCCTGTCCTGTGAATCATATTTTTATATGTTTATAAAATACTTGTATGTTTATTATATATACGTGTATTGTTGTTAATTGTTGTTTCCAAAGTAACTAAATAGTTTTCATAAAATAGGTGAATGTAATTCAAGAACCGAATTTAAAAATACAAGGCAACATTTTAATGATAATGATCCTAACAATTATGAGTTCGTTGAAAAAAACTTTTCTGAAATAAAATTAAACTCAAGCACTTCTGCAAGCAGTGAATCCTCATTCTATATTTATTAGCGGCACCAGAGAGCACAAGTCATATGGCAGAAAGGTTAATCCTTAAACGATAAAATATAACGGTTCAACACATAAGCAACCTTATTCCGTTGATTTAAGGCTGTGCAAATATTACACGTGCCCGTTTAATGGTTAAAAATAATCGCGTCATTGTATCCTCGGGCGCCGCGTTGGGAGCAGACGCCATGACGTCACTGCTCTTAATAACAGCTTCATCTTTCTGAAAGGCCAGTAACTTATAAACGGACATTTTTGGTGAGCGGAAATCATGACTAAAAGTTTAAATTTGTTCTTAACACAAAATTAATAGAAATAGAAGCAAGTCAATTTCTATATTTTAATTGTAAGGTTT
The DNA here is from genome assembly GCA_019425675.1 of Leucinodes orbonalis. Classification (NCBI taxonomy): domain Eukaryota; kingdom Metazoa; phylum Arthropoda; class Insecta; order Lepidoptera; family Crambidae; genus Leucinodes; species Leucinodes orbonalis. The sequence goes on from PQWD01012098.1 coordinate 82,826, forward strand.
TATTATAGGTTTCATGAAAATAAGTAAAATGTTCAGTCAATATATATATTATGCAATGATAGAATATATCTTATATAATAGGTTTTATTGTCCAAACCATACCGATACCCAACATCCCTGATCTACAAAGATGTTGATGTACTAACAGTGAGACAGTTGTTTATCCTAAGATCGATACTCTATTGCCATTCAAAAACTTATTATGACCCTCACTTTTGAACGCTACTAGAAGAAGGGACATTGTCTTTAGAAACCTTGGCAGATGTTCGCCTTTGCCCAAAACATCAGTTTTCCATTGGTCCATATTTATATACAAGTTAAATGGTATCGTTTATATTTTTCCTATGATCAAAAGTAATGTAAAAAAGAAGTGACTAAGCTTCTCAAAAATAAAACATACGACGAATCCGGTGCACACGGAAGATCAGTGTCGCGGTGCTTACTAAGTACCTCGACATGAAGCTGAGTGGGCACCTTTCAGTATCCTTACTGTAATTTAGACTAAGAACTTTGTATGTGTTTGGCACTGAATAAATGATTTTATTATTATTTATTTTTACATAAATACTTATGTCACCCATTTCTGGGGTATTTCCCCTTTCGCGGGCTTGTGGCCAGGACGAAAGTGGTTTTTGTTATTATAGGGATAAAAATTTTCGCACAATTCGACAAGTATTCAGGATCGTCGCTTTTTGAAGAAGAAGAAATGTTAGAGGATGAATTTTTAAAGTTTCGAGGCTGCTGTGTAACGTTTTTGGGATTATGCCTGTAGATGAGACAATAATAGGTACTGTCTTTACGGTTTCTACGTGCCATTGTGATTTAAGTGCAATAGCCAGATCGGTGTACTTTGATAACTTCTCGGTATGTGTTGACGCAAGGTTATGGGTATTAGGTACTGCAATATCAATGAGGTAAACTATTTTATTAATTTTATCGTGAATTGTTATATCTGGCCTATTGTGATGTATGGTTTTGTCAGTGATGATGGTTCTATCCCAATACATTTTATATCGTGGGTTGTTGAGGATGGTTTCTGGTTTGTATTTGTAATAAGCATTTTTTTCAGGTATCAGTTTATACTTGTAAGCTAGGTACTGGTGGATTATTGCCGCTACTTGGTCGTGTCTGTGCTTGTAGTCTGTTTGTGCAATAGATCTACAAGCACCTGTTATGTGTTGGATAGTCTCGGATGCACTGTGGCAATGTCTGCATAAGTCTGATTGAAGATTTGGGTCGCGGATTATGTGTTTTCGGTAGTTCTTCGTGTCTATGGTTTGATCTTGGATGGCTACCATAAAACCCTCTGTTTCTGGAAACAATTCTCCTCTTTTAAGCCATGCGTTCGACGCGTTTTTGTCGACATTAGGGCCCAAAAGATCGCGGCGATGTCTTCCATGCAGGGATTTTTGCAACCAGGTTTCTACTTTTTCTTGCGGGGTTATAATTTTTCCATTAGTAAGTGTCGAGTTTTCTTTAAGGTGAAGTGGGGTGTATTTTGCATCGGCATGAACAACTGCTTTATGTAAATGTGAGTTTTGAGCGCGACTATGAAAAAATGACCTGAGTGCATTGACCTGTTTGTTGTGAAGGTTTTGAATGTCAATAATACCTCTACCGCCTTCGTACCTTGGCAGCGTAAGGCGTTGCGTGCATGATCTTGGGTGGTGTTTTCGGTATTTTGTCATTAGTGTATTGATACTCCGTTGATGCTTTTTTAAATCAGTTTGTGACCAGTGTATGATTCCAAATGAATATGAAAGGACAGGTATGGCGTATGTATTTATTGCTTTGATAGTATTTTTGGAATTCAAATAAGAATTTAGAATTTTGTGCAATCTTGTTTGAAATCGTTTAATGATTTCCATTTTAGTAAGTTTTTCTTGTATGTGTTGTGTTTGACGGTAACCTAAGTACTTATAACCGATATCTTCATCAACGTAATCAATGATTTCTCCTGTATTCATTAAGTGTGTATTGAGTTCTATTTTACCACGGTGTACGGATTGTATTTTGCACTTGTCAATGCCAAATGACATATGTATATCTGATGAAAAAGTTTCTGTAATAGTTGCTAATTGTTGTATTTCGTTGAAAGAACTGCCGTAAAGTTTGATATCGTCCATATACATTAAGTGTGATATAGTATAGTCATTGTTATCATATTTGAGCTTAAAGCCATAATTGCTGCTGTTAAGAAGTGTAGATAGTGGATTCAAAGCCATGCAAAACCAGAGTGGACTTAATGAGTCTCCCTGGAATATTCCTCTGCGGATCGGAATATTCGCTGTTTCTATTTCATTATTAATTTTTAATTTTGTGGACCAGTGTTTCATTATAGATTCTAAGAAATGTATTATTGTCGGATGAATTTTATAGTGCTGAAGAATATATAATAACCATGAATGTGGGATTGAGTCAAAAGCCTTCTTGTAGTCGATGTACATAGTGTAAATATTTCTTTTCTTCCTAAATGCTTCCTTAGATATGACTGCGTCTACAGTAAGTTGTTCTTTACACCCTTGGCTATGCTTTCTGCAACCTTTCTGCTGTTCCGCTAATATGTTATTAATTTCAGTGTGCTTATAGATTAAATGGGTTACGCAAGATGTGATTATTTTATAAATAGTTTGTAAGCAAGTTATAGGACGATAATTGGCTGGATTCATTGGATCACTCTCAGGTTTTACTAACATATATGTTATGCCGGTAGCTATAAATTTGGGCATTGTGTTTGGTGATTTGATAAATTTGTTAATATGATTTAATAGGAATGGGTGTAGGCATTGTAATTTTTTGTACCAGAAGTTGTGGATTTTATCAGTTCCAGTGGTTTTCCAGCTATGAGTTTTGTTGATAATGGCTTGAAGGAGATCTAACTCTATTTCATCAATAACATTTCTGGTACATTTTCGAATTTCTGTTTATCTTCTTTTATCCATTGATTGGGTTCATGATTTACTGATTTAGACCAATATTGGACCAAACTCATTATTATTAAACAGAGAGCCTGATAAAAAGAATTGAATAACGTAAATACTTTTTGTTGTGTTTTCCTGCTCATATGGCAATTCAATTATTGTAATATTTAAAATGGTTATATTATGCTTTTATGTTTTAGACTATTCAACATATTTAATTCATCATCTCATCACTCCATTCACTACACCGCACCCCATTCATTACACCACACCATTCACTACACCACACTCCATTCACTACCACACCACTCTCATTCACTACACCATACTCCATTCACTACACCACACTCCATTCGCTAACATACTTCTTCACTACACCGCACTTCATTAAATACACCAACTCCGTTCAAAACACACCACTCCATCTAAACCACAACACTTAAATAAATACACAATACCATACTCAACACACTATGCTCCATAATCAACACCCTTACCACATATAAAACGTCACCAAGCCATAAGTAAATTTATGTAAAGAAAATCTTTGATTTTATGGGCGGAACTCGTAACACAGGGTTAACCTAGAACAGGTTCCCGCTCGCTCAATATGATTAGACAAAACATTTAAATTTACATTTTATTGTCAAATAAAATTATTGATTATGAAATAACCTGTACTGTTATCATATTGAAGGATAAATAAACGATTTATTATTATTATTATTATTATCTATTTTTAGAATTCAACCTAATGCAAAGTATGTAAACTGAAATTACATCCTTAAAGTTGATTATTGGGCTAATAAGTGTTGATGATACTTAACCAACATTACATCTGTTAGTCAAGAAAACAACTCTACCGTACACTAAATAAAATGACTGACGAAGCGATCCTTCGAATTCGAACCATTATTAATTCAAATTACAATATGAACAAACTTGAAATTTGGTAAAATTCATACATTATTAAGGATTGTAAACTTAAATTTTCACTTGGTATTAGGTCAAATATACGATGGCTCTACTCAAAAATCTCATTTTTCAGTTACTCACTTTTAACTTAAAAGATGGCAGAATTAACAACTATTGTTGCTGAAGCTTGCGAATGCAAATTTCAATGGTTATACCAGCGACACTTGACGGAAGCGAAACTACACGCCATTGTATTCAAGAATGAGTCAATAAAAACCATTATTGGAGTGAATTTTGGCTTTTTGGCCAAAAAAAAGGCGTCATTAAAAAAGTAACAATAGTATTTATAACATTTGCAACTACTTTCATGTATCTAATTAACAGTTTATACTATTTCTGACTATAACGCACCCGATTGCTTGAATACAACTATAATCGTATGTTTAAGCTGGTCGAACCTATAAATAACTTATATAACTATAGAAAAGCCAAAATCATCTAGTCACCTTTGTGCAGAAGGTAGGGCGACAAAATTAAGTAGTGAATTTATTGAAATACCCATTATCTCCAAGTAATTGAGGCAATTTTTCCATAAATCAGGAAGAATATATAAGTTATATATCCACTGACATTTACACAGCGCCATCAAGCCCCATATCAAGCGACGAGCTTGTAGTTAGGGTACTGAATAACTGATTAATATACTTATATATTTTTTGCAAATACATACATACTATAAAGACCATTATCAGAAGATAATATAAACTATTTTAATCTTATTCAGATGATTGAAATGAATTACACTATACTCAGGTACCTACGCCTGTTAACACATGTACTCGTAAAAGGCCATATTTTTCATGATCTCAAATCACTACTGTCTTTATACACGATAAAACAGAGCATGTGTGAAGGTTCCACACAAGTTACGTTCAATGTTTTGTATTGTCTTCAGCTACAAAAACTGACCTTTCATATGGTAAAGAAGAATATGTTGCCCTTAATATCCAAGTAAAGGTCAACAGCATCAAAAGCTTGATCTTCACAAATTACTACAATGTAACTCATTAGTGAACAAACGTGGAGCTTTATAGCATAACTTATATGCGAGAAATGTAATAATTAATTAAGATATTCTTATTCTAACCTACTCGTATGTTATATATTTAAAAACTGTATTAACTGAATTCTTCCAAATACAATAAAATAAATAATCATATAGAACCTTTTTATATCTTCTTATCACGGCAGCTTATGCTGAGGCCGGGCCCATTTGACCATATCTGTGTTAACATTTTTTCTTTGTTTTTTGTTTTTGATTATTGTTTTCACCATGTTTAACACCTTTATTTTTTTTTTCTTTTCCTTTCTGTTTTATACGTTATTGTCTTAAAGATGTAAAACTGTAACTGTGTGGTCAAATTTTGACGACCCATTTGGTGTCGCGGTTGAGAGGTCGACTGCAACACCAAGGGTTCCGGGTTCGATCCCCGGGCAGTACAAACATTTGTGTGCATGAACATGTCTGTTTGTAATGGTCTGGGTGTTTTCTTATGTATAATATGTATGTATTTACAAAAAAAAAATATAAGTATGTTTATCCGTTGTTTAGTATCCATACTACAGGCTTCACGCTTAACTTGGGCTAGATGGCGCTGTGTGAATGTCAGTGGATATTTATAAATAAATGTATTTCTTTCTTTCTTTATAGATTAAAAGGTACGGAGCTAAAAATCGATATAAAGACATTTATAACATCGTCTACATTAGCGTTTTGAAATTATATTCCGATCAAAGTCCTTTTCTGTGAGTAAACCGGGAAGTATAAACCATGTTACTCTGAATTCGACGCGAGCGATGCCGCGGGCAAAAGCTAGTATAAGAACAAAAGCTCACCCGAGTATGTTGGGATGTTTCAGTTTGTTCATGAGCTGCACTTCGCGCAGCATGTTGGGCCGGTTGGCGCGCTGCTGGTTCATTTTGAGCACCATCACTTTACCCGAGGTCTTGTGGGTCACCTGAAACAACAGAGAGGAATTCATGTAGCTCGTGATGATTTGATACAAATACTGTTTTGGATGTTTAGTTTATACAATACTCTATTTGTGTACTTTGCTTTAGGACCTTCTGCTTGAAGTTCGATGCCATACACCCGCCAACCGAAACAGCAGATGTTACGTCTCGTCTACCCCAGTTTGAGTTTTGATAGTAATCGGGTTAAATAATTCGCACACCTGATGGTCAGTGATACGCCTCACCGTGACAGAGCAGTATTGACGAAAAACACAAACTGTATAAAATGATGAACTGGATATTCTACGTCAATACGTTCGTCACCCGAGACGACGGTTGCTAGGTATCTATAACCCGGTAATTTCACTAGCTACAGTGCCCTCATCCAGAAACACAAATGTGCATAACAAGCCGAGTCGTCTGAATCTTCCACCTAGTAAGTTACTCGTAGTACTTAGTTGGGCCATCCCCGACTGATAACTTCTAGTCTAATTTAGTTCGTCTTTACTTAAATTGTGTTAGAAAGGGATAGCGCTATATACGATAATTTGCGGCATCCCTTTCTAACTCTAAGTAAAGATCAATGCTTGAGTCTCGTTCTAGAATATGGGGCTTACTGGATTAGTATCCCCGCGTTGCAGTTATCCGTTCCACTTGTATTTTTGGATCACAAGCTCTCCGTCGCTCGGCAAACGTGTCCAGCCTTGTTACATCCAAGATTGACAGCTGTATGGCCGACATCGCTGATGTGAGGTTTGGAGAGCAGTATTGAATTCGTTATAAGGACCGTTAGTTTGAATCCGAAACTACATTGTTCCATTGCTTATATTGAAGATAAGCGAGGTAAGTTTCAAATCTAAGACAGATTAAAAGTATATCGTTTGACTAACATGGGCATTACTTTAGTCCAGTGAAAGTGTACTATAATAACGGTTTTTCTAAACAAAACATTTTCTTGTTCGAATACAAAAACAGTTGTTGTCGGAAACGTTATATCGACGGGATCAGGTATCTACAATAGGTACCCCAAATCGTTGGCACGCTCCGTGGACGGTTTAAACTTGATTACCTTGCCCACCTTGCAACGCCCTTATTTTCGAAATGTTTTGTATAAGTAAATTATTATAATATAAGTTAAGTTTTCAACCAGCACTGAGCCCGAATGGACGACTAAGGCCTAATCACCCTATACGGGTACTCTTATGCCCCTCGGTGGGGACGTTTAATGAGCTGATGACGAAGTTAAGTATACAAAACATATTCCGAAAATTGGCAAATTTATTGAAAAATTATAGTTAATAGAACTGAAATTTGTTTAAAATATTTTTTATGAAATAATACTTTATAGGCACAGAAAGATATCTAGCCTGTATCAATGAATTAGGCAGACTCTTATATAATTATAATTAAATCGATTTGATAAATTGATAACACAAGAGAGTTATTCCGAAGAACATAGTTTTGTTCGCCGCCGCTGTTTTATGTTTAATTCGATAATTCCAGTCTTATTGCTTTTTAAGTTTAACTTTAGGTATCACACAACACAAGAAATGTTAAAAAATATCTTAATCAAGTTTAAGATATTTTTTCAAGTTTTTCTAAAGTGTGAGTGGGGAGTGGAGACCGCGTCTGGGCAAGCTGGCATATCTGCGGCATATCTGGCGCAAAATGGGGGCGACCTATGTCCAGCAGTGGACTGCGATAGGTTGAATAGTATAGTAGTCTAAAGTATGATTCAATTTAAAAAAAACAAGAAATTTAAAAATCTTTTCAAATGACTTTACGTTGGCAAGAGCCTGATAATGTCTTGATAATACAATTCTTCAACATTATCAACACGTAATGTAAATTACCTACACTACTGTTTAGAAACTCTACTTACAAGCATTTTGTTTCAAACATGCTACAGGTTCAGTTTATTATATATTAGGTCTCTAGTAATATTGCTTTGAGTAGGGGTACTTTGCGTAAATCTGAACCGACCCGAGGCGATCCATTCAGTAGTTCTTAGGAAAAGAGCAATCACTTGGCTTCCACTATTTTCGACATATTGCAATTAAATAATGCCACTCACAAGTTTCAATATATTATAATATAGATAATATTGCCGTCACGATTATGAGAATAATCGAAATTACGGAAAATATAAAAAAACAAGACAACAATCAGCTCATTTTGCTGATTATTTGAAATGTACGGTTTTGTTCAAACGACAGATTTTTATTAATGACCCTTTTCAATATCCTATGAAATCTAAGAAATCCAGAAACCAATACTATACTGATTCTTGCTCCGTAAACAGTTTTAATACTATTGATGACTACACTGCCACTACGCAGTCTTCGGGTTTGCAACTCATTTCTCTTACAAATCATTTGTATTTAAGACCGTGATTAATCCATTTTGTTAACTTTCCAGACAAGATTTGTAATATTAATATCCATTATTAGTACTTGTCTTAACTCAAAGCTCTTCAACAAAATACTAAGTTACATCATTTATATTATTATGCCTATAATTTATTGCGATTACATTTAAATATCTGAAACATCTTGCTTCTGAGAAATCTATTTCAAATTAAAAACTTTTAATTAATTAAAGTTTATAAAACTTCTATTGATTAAAATTTGCGTAGGTTGTAAGAAGTATTAATGTCAAAATAAATACTTACGTACATAACTACGTCCTATACTTACATTTGACAAACAATGTCCCATTACACCAAGGGTTGTAGGTTATATGAACATGGCTATCTGTATTGGTATAGCACAAACGAAAAAAAATGTATGGTACCTTAGTATGTTTATCCGTTGGTACGTACCCATAGTACAAACTTCTTGCTAAAATAATTGGGCTATTATGTTATGACGCTGTGCAGTGTTCCTGCTCGATAGTCCACTATCGATAGTCTATCGATAGTTGGGCTTAAGCAATACTATCGAAGGGCCTATCGATGGTAAGATATTATAAATGCTAACAAAGCTTATTGTCAAATTGCCTATCGATACTATTGCTTCTGACTATTGGCAAAATTATCGAAAACAATCGATAGTATTGATAATATCGATACTTTCAATAGGCCTATCGATATATTGATGATTTTCGAGGTCATATCGATATTTCGGCAAAACTGGCGGTGTAGGATTGTCGGTGGACATATTTATTTATACTTAGGAAGATTTTTAAAAAAACATATCATCTATTCTTAGTATTAGCAAAGTACCTTTCCATGTTCGTTAGTATCCATGTCTTGTTGCTAAGCTAGATTAACAATAGCAGGTAATATTTAATGGAAATTTCTAACACTAAGTAGTTAGCAAATATGATGTCACAGCGTGAAATGTCGCGTAAGGTCAAACAATATGTGCCTCACTGAGCGATTTAGTTTGTTTTTGTGTTGTTAAAAATATTTTAATATCTTGACGTCGTAGTAAACAACTTTAGGGGACATTAAACTTTAAGAGGCTACCTTTGATCATAACATAATATAATTATCTAAATAAGAATTCATATTCGCCGTATGGTGACGGCAAATGGGGGAGACCTATGTCCAGCAGTGGACTGCGATAGGTTGAATAGTAATAATAGTATGGTGACGGCAGATTAGAATAGCCATCATTGTTAACCCCTACTATTCGCGGGTGCTTTTAATTCAAAATACGTGCTTTTTTGCACCAAATAAATATATCTTTCTTTCTTTTTAAGACGCTAGATCGTTAGAGAATCTATACAAGATTACGAAATAATTTCTTCTGTAAATGATTCCACATTTTGTCTGTGTTAATAACGACACAAACGTGCTGTGGAGGACTTTTTTGTTACGAAGTGAACAGGATGCTCACCTGAAGGTAAGTGATACGCCTGACGATGACAGCGACATTGACTTCTATTAATCTAGGTGGAGTAAATGAAACATCGTGTTTCATCCCCGATGTAGGCTGGTCTTAAAGAAATCATACGAGTTCTAGAGTGGCGACCGCGTCTTGGCAAGCGTAGCGTAGGACGCCTTCGGACCCGATGGATCGACGACTTGCGAAAGGTGGATGCTGGATGAGAAAAAGCGGAGGACATCTGGCGCAGAATGGGGGGAGACTTGTGTCCAACAGTAGATTGAGTAAGAGAGACTGAAAGTAAAAGTGAGAGATCATATAAGTGCATGTATGCTGAAATAGTAATAAAAATATAATTCAGTATAACCGTGTAAATATCAATTTTGTGTTGTTATTTTGTCATATGTATTGTATGCGAAGTTTTAGTCTATTAAATGTCTTTTTCTTGCTAAATTGAATAAACGCATTTTGACGTTGAGTGAGGTAAAGTGCAGGTGCAGGCTTGGATCCTATAAACATGTATGTTTGGACCCCTTACACTCCATAGATAGATATCACGTCTTATTTAATACCGGCACCGCAAAAATGTAATCACTCAATGTTACAAGCCGTCAAGATAGGGGAACCTGGGAAGGGCCAAACCCCAGTTAATACGCGTGACTTTATTAATGAAATAGTCCCAAGGTGTTAAGGGAGAGGCTTTTCGGAGGGTTGGGAACAATGAAATTAAAACCTACGAAACACCAATATTCTCACTTCCCTAACAAACTATAGATATATTACTAAACTGTTTCATGATAATTTCATATAAATAGTATGAAATAACTTAAAGCAACGCTTTATTTTTATTCATATACTGGCTCCTGAAACACGATTATTTTTACTATCTTGGGAGCCAAGTCTATGTTGAAATGTATTATTGTATTGAAATAAATAAAAAAAGTAAAATATACCTATGATGTGCGGCTAGGCCTGTGCCATATAGTGAACCGTTATAGGCTTGTGATAAAATGGTTTGACACATAGTAAAATACAATGGTATGCATTATATGTATTAGCATAAAGCTGTTTAATACCTTTGCAGAGATAACTCTGCGGTTTGTATGCGGTTTCTTCATTGGCTTTGTACATATTGCATCATACTTATTGTGTGTTTCCTAATAGCTATGCATATGTTGATAGATTATTAAACAGTTGATTAAAATCAGAGAGAACATAATGAAAAGAGTTATTTATTATTCATCTTCCACTGTTTCATATAAATAAATCAGCCTGTAACATTCCATTGCCAGACTCTTCATGGATACGTGGCTATGGGGAGATTGGGTCGCAACCCCAAACGTTAAATCAAACAAATAGAATATATTTTGAGAAGCACACAATACAGTTCGTTAATTATTTGTTATTCAATGTGTACGTGAATTAATATAATTTTAAAAGCAAAATATGAGCGTAGATATTTAAGCTGGCTGATGTAAAATTAAAAAAATTGACATCAGCAATATGTGTTTGATCGGTGGAATTTGATTTATATCTTATAAGTTATAACATTTATTATCTTATCCCGCTCTTAAGGCTCAACTCAAGATTAGGATGAACAATTGAACTATCGTTAAATATCGTTTTCCAAGATTTTTTTAGTGCTCCAGACAAAATTCTAAGAAACTCATTTATTATTTCTATTTTTAAAACAATAACGTGGAAATATACTTTTAATCTGAACATACTCATGTACCGACCCACAGTCTACTATCTGGCTCTTTAGTGAACTCATCCCGCTTTGGACTTATCCCGCGGGTCCTATCCTATCCCTACTACACCAACGGTTCCGGGTTCGATCCCCGGCAGTACAAACATTTGTGTGCATGAATATGTCTGTTTATATTGGTCTGAGTGTTTTCTCTATATAGTGTGTTTCTTAAAAAAAATATACAGGTATGTTTATCCGTTGTTTAGTACCCATACTACAGGCCTCACGCTTAACTTGGGGCTAGATGGCGACGTGTGAATGTCAGTCATATTTATTTATTTATTGGTTAACTCATCCCGCCTTAAAAAAAAGATATTACGTATTGAAATTTAACCCTTTGACCGCCAATGACGCCTTAAGGCGCCAGACACAATAGAAAATCTATTGTGTCTGGATTCCCGGCGTTCAATGGGTTAAGTACACTCTTGAGCGAAATTATTTGGGGACAAAAAAAATGCCATGAGTTTGTTATACTGAATGATAAGCGTACCGTAAGCCGCCCTCCGGGCTCCGATGGACCGACGATTTGCCAATGGTGGTCGCTGGTGGAGGTTGGATGAGAAAAGCGGAAGAGATATCCTATCATGCGCAAAATTGGGAAGACCTATGGTCAGAAGTGAACTGCGATGGGATGAAAAGAACATATTACCTTACCTTTAATATCTTACCTATATTATATAATACAAAATATAAATTTATTTCTCTCCGCAAACGACATGATACAATTTTACAAGCCAAAAAATTGTTGGATGTCTTCAGTCATTCGTGGAGGACTGGTGCCCGTGTAGGATTTAAGACCTGTATTACGGCCACCCGATTACAAAAAACGGCAAAAAGTTTAACATTTAAACATAATTAAATAATGATTTTATATAAGCACAAAGTTTGGTGTTTCCGCCAATTAAGAGATTCGTTTGTGATATTCGTTGGCGTTAGTTTCTATGGTTTAATTAATAATTTTGGACTTTGATAAACGAATTTTATATTTCCCCTTACTCAACAAAATTGAAATCAACAGATTTCCCACGCAGATCCGCGAAGCTGTGTTACGCTAGAACCTGTTCTGTGTTTCAGCGATTTCGCACCCTCAGTATAAAATCGTACTAAGTCGTAAAAACAGTATCTAAATATTTCCAGATTATTCTCCATAGAAAACTTAGAAGCTGGATTGAATAAAGACTTTTTGTATTTAAACATTGAAAGTCATAAGTTGGTGTAAGTAATTAACCTATAAATTTTTCATGCATTGAACATTTTTATTTATATTTGATTAAGATAGCGTAGCATCCTACGCTAATACATGAATGCGCACTTAACCTGCCTGTTTTAGTTATATTTTTTCCTTTTTAAGGAAGAGATTTCGTTTGGAATAGTACCTTTGTACTTTTATTCAATTATTATTGTTGATTTTCTTTGTTTGTGCATAAATAAATTTATTTTAATTAAATGGTTCTATCACATATATCAAAAGTCGTCACTATTACGACCCACTCCAGAGCACATGTCTTCCTAGACAGCATTCTGCCATATATATCCCATGACAAATATCATATCATAGTATATCATAAAATTATCGAGATAATTCGTCTCCTACGTAAATTTAATCAAATTTTACTTTGCAGTCTCTGTAAACAGTCTTCAGTGATATCAGAAACATAGGAATTTCGAGTTAGGTCACTTTGATCCTGAACGTGCAATTTAAGCGCGGAGACAGCGCGGCAGCGTTTGTAAACATTATAATAAAGTGTTACCGGGATCTCTGTATCTGGGTCGACGCGTCCAGGCGACATCAGATTTCTAGATTTCTCGTCTGGCGGCGCTAACTAGCCGAGTTATGACAACATATTACCACTTGTTTTGTTTAGTGTCTTTTTTATGTTCTAAGTGTACAAGACGGACAGGACGCTCACCTGATGGAAAGTGATACACTAAACCGTGACAGAGCGGCATTAACGGAGACCAATACCTAACTGATAGTTATTATCCTCCATCAATGCCGCACTGCGGCCGACACCCGAGGTCTCTTACTACAGTGCCCTCAACCCGAAACACAAAAGTGCATAACGCTCCTGTTTCACGGGGCAATATCTAGCACTGCGGTGGTACCTACCTAGACGACTCAGTATCGAGTCTACCACCTAGTAGTATGCAAGATACCATCTTACAAATTGTTCAATATTAACTTAATATCCAGAGACATTTTCACAGTTCTTTTTAGCCCGAATTGAAACAAAGCGCTTGTACTATGGGTACTAAAGAAACGAATGAACAAACTTAATACATTATTGTGTAAATACATAAAAAATATAAAGAAACACCCAGACATGTTTGACCTGCCTTATAAAAAAGTATAATTATAATAAGATATCGTTCTCATCGAAATTATAAAGACAAGCCATTGAAGTTAGAGCCTAAGTGAAATAACCCAAAATATGGTCACGCGATCACGACCAGATATTCAAACCGGAACCATATTGCGTAATGAGCAAACTTGCTCGTTGTGACACCAACGTGTTCAGGACTATCTGAAGCACGTACGACTTACAATATGGACGATAAATAAACATTAAATATGGTTCAAAATAACATTTTGCCGTGCGGTGGCAGTAGGCTAGATTAGGAAAAAGACTAGAAACTAGAATTCAAGAAAGACTAGATTAGTAGGGAAGGTTAGGAAAAATATGTCCCTGTTTTAACGACAAATTATGTCGGCTAAAAGTCTCCTTCTCCACAGAAGACCTACATGTTAGTACTAAGTGTTTGTATATAAACAAATATAAATAAATATTCACTGACATCACACATCGCTATCTAGGCCCAAACTAAGCATTAGCCTGTTATATGGATACTAAACCACTGATGAGCATATATACTTTTTATTGTACTTAAATACATTCATATTATACATAGAAAACACCCAGACCAATATAGACATGTTCATGCTTTCAAATGTTTGTACTGTCCGGGGGTCGAACCCTTGGTGTAATAGCCGACGTCTCAACCATTACACTAGACGGGTCGTCGAGATATAATAATAAGATAATCTGCCCATCTTGTGGCCGTCCCTCGCAGTGCCGGCTAGTAGGACAATCTAGCTAACATACTCGCAGTAAAGTTATTCGTTTGTAAAGGTAGCGTCGCGTGCACATCTGAGGCTATTAATTTATACGACGCAAGTTATGGTTAAAATTATATATAATAGATATACTCTATTTATTGCACATTATATTTAACCGTCTTAAACTCATACAGATAGCATTGAGACATTCGGTAAACAATAAACTGACTTGATGCCCAATCGCACTGAATAAGTGTCCATGGCAAAATTGTGCTCATCGCGTCAGTTCGGCAGAATTTTCATTCATTAACACGTACCGCTATTGCACCCTTTTAGTGACGCGTTAAGAACAAAACTTTTGGTAGCCTAACATATGTTTGGGGAGAAAAGCGGCCCGGCACATGCCGGTTACGCGAATAGGGACTGTGCGAACCTACCGGGACACGCGACGATGGCCCCCGCCGGCGGGGACGGAATCTCGGTTGTCGGTTTGTAGAGTGAAATTTTAGTGATTTAGCTATTTCGGCCGCCGTCTAGCACGTCCCGTGGACGCCGACGTTTACGCGCGCGAGGTGAAATATTATTATTATTAGCTGCTGTTGTAGAATAATCAGCAGAGGAGACAATGAGCGGGTTTGAATGCGCTATTGCCGAGTCGAAGAAGCGTTTAGACGCCAACTTTAGGTACTGCGAAAAAGTAGGCAGCCCTAAGTCTAAATGAAGGTTCAAGTTGTGTATGAACCAGGACGTTCCCGTGGCTTTACGCATGAACTTGTTCTGAATGACTTGTAGCCTATGGACGTGTTTGGACGCAGCGTGTGCGAAAACCACACCGGCATACGTCATTATGGGCCTGATGCACGCAGTGTAGATTCTCACCTTATTACTAAGGGATAATTTACTACGCGTGTTTAGTAGGCAATGGAGGCGCCCGAGTGCGAATGCAGCCCGGTTGCGCACTGTTCTGATGTGCGGCCCAAAGGTTAGACTACTATCGTGAGTGACGCCTAGGTTTTGGGTGTTATATATATTGTTATTTTGTTGTTTAGATACGGAGGACCGGGACATCCTGTTCGGAAAGGGCGAGCCGTGGTCTGCAATAGGTCGAAGAGATAAGTTATACACTGCACTTTAATCAGGACATCACAGGTGTTTTAGAGCCACACACCAATAATAACCAGGGCTTTACTAACCAACTTATACCATAAAAAAAAGAAACCTTACTGCAAATTACAAATCTGCTTCCGATTTAACGAACCATTATATAAGTAAGCAGGAAATTAACATTCTCCGAGTCTGGGAACTTGCAACTTTGAATTGCCGCGTGTAAGCACTTTCACATAAACTAAAAAGTAACGTTATGACTTAAGTGTTCAATCACATCTTCCTACGACGCTTCCTTAGATACAATTCCCACGGACAAATTGACGTATCGTTATTGTACAACACTTAAACTACAAAGGGTTCCTATTCTACAAATTCCAAATTCGCCAAATAATTGTAAGTATTTGTCTCAATCATCGTGAGGAAACCTTCATGCACGCCTGCGAAGAGATTCGAAGGTTGTGTGTGAAGTCGTCCAATCCGCACTGGGCCCGCGTGGACGACTAAGGCCTATACACCCTATACGGGTAGGCTCGTGCCCCTCGGTGGGGACGTTTAATGAGCTGATGATGATGATGATTTATTTCAATAGTTATTTATACCATTATGTCAACTATCAATTGTCAATATTGTTACTGGGGGAGGTGACACTTTCCATCCAGGTGTTTCTCTTGCTCGTTTGCTCCTATATTATACAAAAAAAACAAGTATAATAAATAGTAGAATACCAATTGTGAATTTCTACCAACCATTGAGGCACAATAATAAGTCCGAGACATGTAATTGGCAAACAATAACCGTATTATCTAATTTAATGTAATTATATTATGTAATAGAGAATAACAAACATGTCAAACTTGGGCGTGGCCGGAACCGGTCACGTTTCGTACTTTGTTACTCTTTATTTATTTTTATGTGAGTTGATTATTTATACATAGTATTAATTGTTATCTCCTGTCATGTATTATTATATTTTACTATCATTTTTTTATTTATATTTATATTTTTTTTTTTTTTTTTCTCTTTGTGTATCATTGTTTTAATGTGACTCACTCCACAGGTGCAGCCAGAAAAACATGCTGCAGTAGTTTCTTTACTACTGCAGTTTATGCTGAGCTGCACCTGTTTGGCCACTAGATTTAAAGAATTATTTACCTTTTTTTTTGTGCACTTGTTTTTACTGTAATTCTGTGTATGGTAAATATTATTAATTATTGTGGCCAATAAAAAAAGTTCTTTCTTTCTTTCTTTTTCTTTCAAACATGCAAAAATTTACTATGAGACACAAAAAGATATAATTGGCGTATTTTAAAATTAGAAGAATTAGGCACTGATTGTATTACTGACGTGAAGTAAAACATTAAATCTTTCAGAATATATAACGCTATTAATATTAAAATAGACGGACTTAGTTCCCTCCAACAAAGCATTCCATTGTTTTTCCCATTAATCATGAAGCAGTTCAACTATATAGATATGTTAAAATTTCCACACACCACTTAAGGTAGACCTAAGTATAAACAGTATATATAAGATGTTTTAAAAGTGACAAAAATATAGGTACCCATTATTAAGAGTAGATATTACACATGTAAATGGTAATGCGTAATATCTTACAATGTAAGTTGTAAATTATTGTCTCATCTCTTTCACTGTAGAGTTCTTTAAAAAACACCACAAAACAACCCGACACATTCGGGCGTACAGGAAAAGTCAGCAAAAAAAGGATAATGATGATAGATGACACATTATTTTCCACGGCCTTGACTGATACCACAGATAACACTTGACGGATGGCCAGACAAGTTTAGATGTGTCAAGTCAGTACAGAGTTACTGGAAATTGAATTCTAGTTACATGGAGATAAAGCATTAATCAGAACAGAGTTCTGGTTCGGAGACCGGGTCTTAGCAAGCGAAGCATAGGGCACCCTTCAGCCTGATCGAGCGAGGAATTTTGCGGAAAGGTTGCCTTTTGATGAAGGACGCTAGTGGAAGCTGGTTAAGAGAAGCGAAGGAGCGGACTAACACACAAAAATGGGGGTTACCTGTGTCCAGAATCCGAAAAAAGCTAGTTTGAATCGAATTATTAATTATGTCATCTTATGACACAAAACATGACAATACACACGCACAAAATTGTGAGAACTTACAATATGATATGTACCTACCTACTCGTGATTGCATAAAACTGGTCTTTTTTATGTCTGCCAATCGCCATTGCTCAAGAAAACGCTAAGATAAATAAATGTCATTGAAATACTAACCATAAAAAATAGTTAAATATTCTTTATTATTACTCTACTAGTATGTAGGAAACAGTAGATAAGTACCTATTCGACTTAGCCTTCCATAAAGTCAGTCACCGGTTAGGTAGTAACTTTACAGCAAGAAATACATTTTCAGTAAACAATGCTAAATTCACTTTGACGTAATACCACCTTTTTTGTCACATTGTATGCAAAATGGGGTGGTGTCTAAGTTTATGTCAAAACACATTGTTAGTCAAAAAAGTAAATTTAGCGTTGACGTCGTTTGTTTTTTTAGAAAAATTTGCCAAAAACATCTTATGCAAAATGCGATGCCTTATTGCGAATGTTATTAACAGGACAATGTATTAAAGACGCAAGGTTTATGCGTATGAAATTCGCTGTTATCATCAGTACATATTGATACTACAGATAATATGAGATAAATAAGTAATTCTGCACAAAGTTAGCTATGAATCTTATGTTTAGTTTCGATAAATATGGTTTCTCTAATTAATAAGATGCAAAGAACATTATTTTTTTCATTTTCGCAATTATACGTACGTTATCTGACGCTCTTATGGTGAAGAAAATAATCGCGAGGAAACCTGCGCACGCCTGCGAAGAAATTCAAAGTCCTGTAAACTTAGTAACATAAAAGAAAGTTTGACTACATGACACAGGCCTTCGCTGACGCTTCACGTATTTAAAGCACGAATCAATACGACTATTTCACACAATCAGGATTCCGTCTGCAATGTCTTAACCAAACTGGGAAATATCGCAAGAGATTTTCCCAATGCAAACTCAGCCCGGGATTCGATTGCACGACCCCCAGATCACGCGACGAACTAAACCAACACATTACGCACTAGACCACGGAGGCTATTAGAGATTCTCAGTGGCGTGCACAGATATTATGAGTAGGGTATGTAAAGTGAGTGACACTAATCGCAAAACAATAAATAATTTATATTTTTGTCAAATTGAATTGATTGAGATCGCACGCATCACCAGTGGCGTGCACTTCATATAAGCAAAATAAGCAGTACCCTGGCGTCCGTGCACAGAGTACTGCTTATTTGCTTATATGAAGTGCACGCCACTGGTGTACCTTTATATAATTAATTCTGATGACGATCTATCTGTGAAAAATATTTCATATCCAGTCCATCGATGCTGAGCATAATGCACTTTGTTTGCCTATCATGACGTCTATCAACAATCCCAGTTTACATGTTACGTCAGTTATGCAAATATGCAAAATTATATCTTCATATATGAACTTCAGGACACCACACCGGTTGTCATAATGATGACATTACCTATAAATGCCTCATAAGCACTGCATTTTATTGGAGCCCATATAAAGTTAATGCTGTATTAAGAAAATAAACTGAAACATTAACTTTTTATAGTGTGTTTATTTTTAAACGTCACTAAGTGTTTTTTGTATCATGTGAATCTTCAGTATAAATACAGATTCATAAAGGCAAACAATAATATTGTGGACCGTTGTCTTCCGACTTAAAGGGTGCAGGTTCAAATCCCGCCATGAACCAATTTTCGAATTTATATATACATACATATGTATGTATATATAAAAACGTACATACGTTTTTACGGCGCTCTTACGATGAAGGCAAATATCGCGAGGAAACCTGCGCACGCCTGCGAAGAGATTTAAGGGTTATGCGTAAAGTCGGCCAAGCCACACTGAAACTTCGTGGACGACTGAGGCTTATAGGTACACCGTATACAGGTAGTCTCGAGCCCCTCGGTAAGGACGTTTAATGAGCTGATTATAATGAGGGACGCTATTAAGGCAAATCAAATCAAATCAAAATTTATTTATTGTGAATCACAGGTAAAGAGATGTTACATTTTAAAAAATAATATAGAAACACTGTGTCCCGCCTCTCGGGCATACAACAGAAAACAGATGATCAAATAGCGCTCATTAGTACATCGGACTCTTATTTCATTTACAATCTCATATTATAATCACACATTTATGTCAAGTACGTACGCGTTAATTTCATAATAACATTTTTCTGTTAACAATTTATTGAGTTTGCTTTTAAAGGTACATGTCATCTTCGTTACGAATTGACTCTGGCACCTTATTATATATTCGTGGGGCATTGCAGAAAAAACTTTGACTCATAAGTGTAGACTTACATGCAACCATACAGAGGTTATGTTTATGTCGCTCTCGTGTTCTAAAATCAAATAGATTGAGATTTTGTTACAGCTATTGATAGGTTTAAATTAAACTCCACCGTGTCCAAAACGTGTTTGCCGATCGCTAACAGCAAAGTCGCTTAGTTTATATCCCAGTACCTAATTAGATCAGTTTTTATTAGCATTGACTGAAGTCAACTATATTAGCAGGGGCCCAGGTTATCCGCCAATGATCCATGAATGACCGTAAAGGGTCGTGTGACCTATTTCAAGTAGACACACGGTCGGTCGCCGACCTCGTTCGTCCTTCACTTCGTGCTGCCTTTCCTGGCTTGGTTATATAGGCTACAATATTTCTCCCTATTTATACACTTGTGGAATATATTAAACTCGATATCCATGAAATAAATAAACTATCGACATCAAGTGTGCGCCATCATATTACATAACTGATTACATTATTCAATAAAAATAATTATATCGTTATAAGGGATTTATTACATATTTGTGTAAAATGTGTGAATTATCTGTCTCAAAATACCAGTATAATGCAAAAAGATGATTTTATTTTACATAGAAACACCCAGAGTTTTACAAACAGGCATATTCATACATACCATTGTTCGGGATTAAAGCCAATACCCGTTAGACGTCATTGAGTACTATATTTTATTTTCAACAGTTATGGATACAAACCTATATCATAGCATCTGAAGTTACTTTTAGACTACATTAAGGCTTTTCACAGTCACGTCCAACCACTCACGAATAGGAAATGGCACGTCTGTAGACGACACCTACGATATAAATTGCATTATAATGCCCTTTCGGGGAACCAACCCTTTGCGTCTGACCCTTGCTTTAGGCAGGTTATAATACTCGAAGTAATAAATGGCGCCTGGGCGTTGTTTATATCCCTTTCTTACATAGATATATTGCCAGGTTATATGTGAGTTTGATCGAGCTTACTACTAGAATGTTTTCGTCTATGGAGCTCTCTCTTCAACCTATCGCAGTCCACTGCTAGACATAGGTCTCCCCCATTTTGCGCCGGATATCCCGGTCCTCCGCTTTCCTCATCCAGCCTCCACCAGCGACCTTTCGCAAGATGTCGGTCCATCGGACCGAGGGTGTCCTACGCTACGCTTGCCGAGACGCGGTCTCCACTCCAGAACTCGTCTGCTCCAACGGCCATCGGTTCTGCGACATACGTGACCAGCCAACTGCCACTTCAACTTGCTGATCCGGATATGAAGCTAAGATCGCCCTAATTCTAAGAAGCTTAATTTTTCGTCATTCAAAATTGTAAAAGCAAATTTTATGTAGTTTTGTATCACCTTAACTAATGTTTTAATTTATCTTTTTTCCATGATTCACAGTGATTGGAACGGATAATTCGCTCACCTGATGGTAAGTAACACGACTAAACATGACAGAGCACTGTTTAAAGAAAAAAACAGTAATTAAAATGATATACTCCATCAATACCGCCTTGCGCCCGACATCTGGAGCGACGGTTACTAGGTCTCTTTATACCGGTAATTTAACTAGCTACAGTCCCACATCCCGAACACAAAGGGGCATAACACTCCCCGGGACGATATCTAAACAAAGAAAGAAAGAACAAATATTTATTTGGTGCAATACATAATATATCTGGAACTACGGTGACACCTAGACGACTCAGTACCGAGTCTATCACCTAGAATATTTGAAACATTCGCTCCTTGTACGTCGCAAAATACAGTATTTATTATATCCCTGCGACATATAATTTTTTCGTGTCTGCTTACTTACAAACGACCTCGGTCCCAGACGAAAACAATCTATATTTAAATGAAGACTAAGTTGTTTTAAATAATACGAGTAGTCAAAAAAAATGTTGTAAACAGTAATTGATGAGTCAACGTGATAATTGTTCTTCATATAACTGACATTTCTTACTTTTATATAAAGATGAAATTGCAAGTAACATTAGCTAGAGATTGCTTAATACCGATAAAAAGAAATTAAAATGTAAAAAAAGTCTGATACTTATGTCTCACGGTTTCAAACTTTTTTGCCGGTTTTAAACCGGTTCAGCTGTTAAGAAACAGGGTGACAAACACGAATATTGACGACTAACTAAACTAAGCGTTTACATAAGCGCAGATCTCGGAAATCTAACTTATCTCCCCCAAAAGCTACAATTATATTAAAAATTTCCAATCCAAAAACTTTATGATTTTTTCATAGCGGGCTTTCAATTGGGAACTAAATAAAACCCTCACCTAACCTTTAAAGTACACAGTGCATGCGATAACTATGGAACCCAACAGCCTGACCCGAGTGACTACTTGACTTGAGCTAACGAGACCGATGCCTCCAGTTGGCTTTAAGGAGATAAGCCTACTCTCTGTCACGCTCGGATGGTTTTACACCTCCTTGTCACCGAACATGAGTAATTTGAATGGTTTTGTCCACTCTCGGATCCTAGACCCCTAAAAAAGATTAGTTCTCCCAAATGTATTTGTTATAAATAAATCATACATTAAAATATACATACAAGTACGTACAAGCATTAAGAAGACCGGTCAATCTGCAAGTTCAATTCCATTCACTTATACGTCTAATACTAGAAATAAAGAAATTGGGTATAATGCCGTAGCGACTAGCGTGTTTCTTACCGAAAGTCAAGCAACTATCTCAATGTCGTACGTCAGATGGGTGACCGAAAAATATCTCTAGTCCCTCCAAGCTCCGGAAGGCACGTTGAGACGTTTGTACCAGCTGCTATCGTATGATGGTATGACACCCATGAATTGGCACTGGGTCCGCGTGTTGGAAAACTGCTTGAACTTACCACAGATATGATCACAGTGTAGTACTTAACAACGGTACGCCATTGTATATACATATTTAAAAAATTAAACGTGCGAATAAATATAGGTACTATTCAATTATCATGACTTTATTTCAACAAAATATACCTTTTAGAACCAAAACACAACAAAATATGCAGTCGTTAAATCATTAAAAGCTTATCGGACAGTCCGCAAAAAAATAACATTTAATAGCACCACATTGGAATATATTCAAAATGGCTGCTGTGTTTATTGTAACACGTATACCTATAAAGGATTATGACGTTGAAATACTGCGAGATTAGTGGCAGAGGATACGCGACCATAAAACAACATTAATTAGCCCAGCATATTACACGTTAAGGCATATCTGCATAATCTGAAGCAATTCAAATTATGCATATACGATACTGGTTATTTATATCTTTATTTCGCTTTGCGCTTATTCGAAATTATGCAAAAAAAAGAAATATGGAGCAATATCGACGTAAAGTCGGTAATAAAATTAAAGTTTATATCTGAGCGTCTACTCGTAGTGTGGGATATCTGTTACTAACACTCATGACTACGGAGAGCACTGTTGCCACCTTAGCCCTTTTGTAGCTAGATCTAGCACTTTTTAGTATAGGTGAACTCTTTTTTAACAATTTAGCCCGAAAAGAGCAATCTAGCTCTTTTTCACTGTCTTGAAAATGTTAGCCAATATGAAGTTTTCGACATGCTAACAAGTACTTTTTTGCTATTTCATCGGTCACGATGACCTTTTTTTAGATGAGCTAAAAAAAACGGCTTCTCGACATGATTATTTCAGCATTTTAAGGACAGAAAATCTTTTGACGCTTAATCTAGCCCTTTTTGACGTCCCAAAACGGTCGTTTTCTAAAACTCAGGTGGCAACACTGATGGAGAGATCAGACCATAACTCACCACATATGCCCTAAAAGGTTAGGTGTATTGATTTGAAAATATGCAATTAAACACGATAAAATCATAACCAATATGGTATAAACTGTGATGGCACAATCACGATCAAAAAACCAATAAACAAGGCCAAATCTCCATTCAAACGAACATTTGATATTTAATACAATACGATATTATTACGCGTGAAAGTCACTTGTGCAAACGGACTCGTAAAATTCAAAAAAAAAAAATCAACAAAAAGCAATTGATATCCGATAATTACGAACGTATTATGTCAGATCACTTTCATTTACGATACGTAATACGAGTGAAACTAAAATATTATTCGAAAAAACATCCAGTCGTGAATTATTGCAATTTCGTAATTGGACAGAGTCCAGAAAAGTTTATGCAGCTGCAGTGAATCCATAGCGCATTCAGTGGCGTGCACAGTGATTATGAGTAGGGTATGCAAAGTGAGTGACAGTAATCACAAAAACAATAAATAATTTACAATTTTGTCAAACTGAGTGCTGTTGATGACAGCAGATCGCCTATGGTTTCAAATCTGTAGAGGAAAATGGGCATATAAGTGGGAATAAATAAATATGTTGGCAATTTTCCAGGTTGTCTGTACACACAGGGTATGCACTGCTTATTTGCATACATAGAGTGCACGCCCCTGAGCGCATTAGATACATAGTAGGTACTCGTATAACTGACAGTGGATTATGCGCGAAAAAACGTCCAATTGTGAAGTAGTTCTATTTATAGACGCTTTATTTGTTTATCGTACATGTTACGTATATGTTACGCGTGGAAACATACTGCACTGCAACAATGTTAAACCAAAAAACCAATTAGCGGCACTACGTAAAATATTCACATAACTCAATTTGTTATGTTTTTGCCTTTCGAAATCATGACTAAGAACATTTCTGCGTATATGTTATTAGCGTGGAATTAATAAATATTGCAGCAAGCATCAAATTGCAAGTTTGGAAAGGTTGAAAATACTTTGGTCAACACGCAAAGGCTCATCTGGTAATGTATAAATGGTTGAGACGTAGGCTATTACACCAAGGGCTCCGGGTTCGATTCCCGGGCAGTACAAACATTTGTGTGCATGATCACGTCTGTTTGTATTGATCTGGGTGTTATTTTAATTAATACATATTTTTATTATTTACAAAAATGTTTATCCGTTGTTTAGTATCCATATTACACTTTGGGGATAGATGGAGCTGTGTGAATGTCAGTGGATATTTATTTATTTTTAGTTTCTATACAAATAGGTAATTCTGTTATACATTTAGTACTCACATCATACACTTAGGTCTTCTGTAGAGAAGGACACATGTAGATGGTGGAAAAGAACACTTTTAGCCGAGAAAATTTGTCATTAAAACAGGGACATATTTTCCCCTCAATTTATTAAGATTTAACGTGTAATCTCCGTTCAACAAAATTATCGTTAACACTATGACTACAGCAAACACATTTCGCTTGACTTTGAAGACTTTCATTTCGAAATTTCAATGTTTTTGATTGTTAAAGCTTTAAGTCCATTAAAACGTTCAAGCTGCCTGCCCAATTAACTTTTTCCAGAACCATCCATTCTAAAATTCACCGTGGCAGCTCGTTATCAGCCAAAAGCGTCGTAGATCCAATGTTTGAGCTCCATAATTGTGTTCAGTTCAAAAGCGGGAAGCACCATCGTAATGGTCCACCGTGACCCCTGGACCAGAAGGCGTAATGCATCGGCCAAATACGGACTGCCGCGATCCTATCTGGCCTTTCGCACGATCTCCTGGAAATTGGCATAATCCAACGAGCCATTCCCTATTGGGTAACATTTATCAATTCATAATTCAACTGCCGAACAACAATCGAGGGTAAGAGAAAGAAAGTACGAAAGAAATCTATCCATTTATTATCAACATCATAATCAGCTCATTATACGTCCTCACCGAGCATAATATAGGGTGTATAGGCCGTAGTGGTCCACGCGGGCTCAGTGCGGATTAGTCGATTTCACGTACAACCTTTGAATTTATTCGTAGGCGTGCGCAGCTTTTCTCACGATGTTCTCCTTTACCGAAATACCGTCGGATAAACGTCCATATAATTTTCTTCCCCACGATGTTAATAAAATATAAACAAATAAACGTAAGATCCATATCAAAAGGATATCCCATAAATCCTTATTCGTAATTTTCATGACACAAGCAATGAATCAATTTATGAATTAATTTTGCTTCATTAAAAACCATAACACGTAATTTTCGTGTGTGTGTTATTTGATAACATTGGACAGTGCATTAACAATTCAACAAGCGACACAATAGAACCGTTTAATGCAACGAAACAGTGCAATCGTGACTGACAAAGCGCCGAGCACAGTCGGCAGCAGGGCAAACAAGTACACTAACATTTGATCGCTTATACGTACTAATATTATGAATGTGACTGTCTGAAAAACAGTTACTTTCACGTGAAAATAGAAAAACGAAGACTTTATTTTTAATGGAGGTAGTTGGAGTGATGAGGAGAGATATAGGCCCCACTTCACTGAAATTGGGGGGTGGAACTTTGTATGGAACATTCCGCAATGTTTAAAGTACAAAGCTAAAATTTGGTATGCAGACTTTTTGTCATCTTGTCAAAAAAAGTCTTGTTTCATTTTATTTCCAAAATCTGCTCGCAAAGCTTTAAAAGAGAAGAAATTTAATATGGGACTTTCCGCAATTTTTAAGGTAGAAAGCTAAAAATCGATGTAAAGACTACTACATAACCAGTAACAGGGAACCGTGAAATCCCGAATTTAACGCCAGCGAAGCCGCTGGCAAAAGTTAGTTATTGTACGATTCACGAAAGAAGACTATGCGCAGAAGTCATTTTTTAGGTCCTATTGGGGGTACGGCAGAGGGGCGGGAGTAATATTGTAAGAGCGGGGCAACGCCATTGGTCGGCACGCTTCTGAGGACAAGGTTGCTCTATCGCTATTCGTCTATATTGAATTTGGCGCGCTGACAGTACTCTAGAATACAGTCGGAAGGAAAACTGTTTTGTTGCATTTTATTATTTATTGTTATTTTTTTTGTTTGCTGAGCCATTCATTGTAATTCTCTAGTGTATGTTGCTTCGAAAAGCCAGGCGAGAAGGATGATATATGAGTTTAAATATATTTTGTAGGTAGATTGTTGACAAGGTTTCGCACGTCTTGCAACTTTGTTGAAAAAATTAAATCAATATATCCACCTTTAATGAATCTATAACAGACATAATAAATAAAAAATATCGGATTAATTTGAATAGAAAAACAGAACCATTAGCTATATTTTGAAATACTTGTCGGTACTTTGCTGATTATATTATCCCATGATTATTTTTAATTTCTACATGATTATTATTATTATTTTTATGAAGAAAAATATTGTTTCACTATCATTAAAATATTAATTTCCTTTTACGCTTAAAGAAATACTCTATAGATAAAATTTTCATAGAACATGGTCATAATATTCTCCGTCTCCCACCTTACCATCCGGATTTAAATCCTATAGAAATGGCGTGGGCCTCCGTAAAAAGTTATGTTAGTAGCAAAAACGTTAAGTGGGATATAAGCAGCGTAATTAATTTTATAAAAGAAAAAAGTTAATCTAATGGTTCCACAAGAATGGAAAAACTATGTGACAAAGTAAAATTTGAGCCTGAATTATGTTTAACTACATAGATATCTTTTAATCCTGAAAATTTATAATAGAATTTGATTATATGAGTTACTTAAAATAAAAATATTATTTTTATGTAAGTATTTTGTTCATTAGTGTACATGCGCAGACGGCCGCCATTTTTGGTCTTCTTTGGTGAATCGTACTATACTGTAGAATTGTTATACAGTGAGAGGTCAATTTATGCTGGCACTGGAGTAATATCCGACGCAGACTGTATACGTACAAACGTTTTTGGTATGATGCCTTCCATTGTTTGCGTGCGTTTGTTATCATTATCCTTTTTGGTATTTATATCGCCAAGTCTGTCGGCCCCTGATAGCGTTATCGCTCAACACTTGTATTTCAATGTGGTGTCATAAATTTGGCAACACTGTTTTGCTGTTATTATATCTTTTAGTGTCAATAACCCGTAATAAATCTCACGTGTTTTATTGGCTATCATTTTACCAATTAACAGCTCATCTTTACTAAAAATATATACTGAAGCCCTGAACTGAAGAAAAAACTTGGTATTCTGGAAAGTCATCAAGGACTCAAACGAATCTTATGCAAATAATATAGCCTAAGCTGCCCCGTTATTATATTCATAGTATGTAAAATAATATATAATACCAGAACTCAACTTACTGTATGAATTAATGACAATTTGGCGTTTTTTTTAAACAATTGGTTTAATATCTCTACACATAAGCAGTTCCTTTCTTGACGACACATCCGTAAACACCATATAAGCAATACTGTTAGTTGATAAATGGCTATGTAATTTTAATTTATTTATAATGGGCTTACTTTAATACAGACATTACTGGAAGAGAGATGATCTAAGATATATCGAGCTTGCCCAGGAAATGCATATTCACTCGGTTTTTGAATGCCACCGGGTTATATGTGGCCGGAAACAAACGCAAAGGTAGACCATCATTTGCAGTACGCATAATGAAAGTAGACGCGAAACGTTCAGTCCGAATACGTCCCCGTAACCACATATGAAATTTTGCGGTTGCAGTATATTTTCACTTAAGGTAATTTCACTATGGTGAAAACATATTAAGTATAACACCTAACATGGAAGTCATACAAATGTGTGACACTCAATTATCGATAGGGACCGAAACCATTACTACTGGCATATGGCCAGTGGTGTGCACTGCATATATATATATATATATATATATATATATATATATATATATATATGCCAAAAGTATCTCACACTCTGCATACCTACTCATAATCTCTGTGCACGCCACTGCATATGAATGGAGTACCACCAATACAAAACTAACGAGCCCGTCAAATAGCATATTGACAATAATATGCGACATCTCTATACCACTCACACTAACGCGTTTTTAAGTTTCATCACGTGACTATAAGTGATTGTCATTTGATAATGGAATTAAAGTGATAATACTGACCGATAAATAAATAATTTACACGTTGGTACTTCAAGTTAATAACACTATGTCATTACTGCCAGTTGCATTTTTTTATGCATAAACTAATGTTAATTAATAAACAAAACTTATAGAATTATTAATTTTAGCTACATAAGTCTCAAATTCGCCTGTGCTTGCCTTGCCTATCATACCGAAAAGGTAACAAGTCTGGAAACCTAACGAGTATGAGTGTGAAACCTCTTAAGGTAATTAATTGTGGAAGATCTAAATGCAGCAGTATACGTAAACACCCGTAGGTAGTACCTAGATTTAAAAGTTGTATTAATTTTCACTAAAGCAATTAGTACACGGCGTAAATAATTTCATTAAAACAGTGGTTCAGTGATAACAATCTGGTGTGTACTTGCTCTAAATACTTCACACGAAGTCACCTCAGTGTTATCTGCGTTGGAAAGTATAATTTTATCTTTCTGTAATTAATTCACTATCTAGATTTCAGTCAACGTGCAATAATCATTTAGGGCAGGCGCCTATATACTATAGAGCATATATGCATCAAATGGGGGTTACAAAGGTTATTTATCATCAGCCAGTAATGTCCCACTTCAAGGCAGAGGCCAAAGCAGTTCATACCCTGTGCGTCCAGACAACCCAGAAAACCAACATATTCAATGATTCCCACTGATTCACCCATTTTCCTCTAGTTTTAAAATCATAGGCGAACTGCTGTCATCAACAGCATTCAATTTGCCAAAATATTTAAATTATTTATTGTTTTTGTGATTAGTGTCACTCACTTTGCTTTCCCTATTAATAATATATGTGCAGGCCACTCTTCCCGCATATGATAGCTATGGAGATATTAGGCCGTGATCCTGTACGCGGGTGTCATGCTGATTGGTGAGCATTAATGGCTATCTAAGATTGCAGACGCAGCGAACAGTTAAGTGTGATTTTTGAAGCACGGAATCATCTGTGTTTTCAGGAGGAGATTAATTCAGTATGTCCCAACCAAGCCGACAAAACATCTATCAGGGCATTTGGAATCATTGGCAATAATAGCTCGAATGGATATTCGAGCTATTATTGTACATATTATGGATTTTTTACGCATTGCATTGAGCAATTCGATTATGTATTATAGCTCGTACTTTAAAGCACGAATACATCATTATTTTAAAAAGTTGCCAATATTGTCCATTTCACCCAGTATTAGAAAATTAAAAACTCAAAAAGTTTCCGAAGTTACCTGATACGCACAAATCGCAGACATGACGAACATTTTTCAAACCAGTGACGAGTGTTGTATGAATAAATTACTGAGTGTCCCTCTTGAGGACGCTAAGCAGGGCCTCAATTCCACTTATTCACTTGACATTACCACACATACAAATGTTTTGGTATTCCTGTATAACTTTAATATTAATGGTTTAAACGGCAATTGTATAGTAGACTGAATTGTTTTATGGTGTTACCAATTAAAATTTACCAAAAAACTGAACGGATGAGTTGAAATTTTACAACTGAGACACTATAAGAGCATTTTAAAATTAGCGGAATCGGTGCCCTGGAATGCTCAGACATTGGAGTCTCCGCTTGTTGTGTCTCATTGAATAAATAACGCCGAGTTGGATGTCACGGCTGGCTGGAATGTTAAAATTGCAAAGTTAAGTGCAAAATTTGGCTTGCATATTTTTCACCGTGCTTTTTTTAAATATATAATGAGATCTTCTATGAAAAGAGTCTGACTAAATGCAAATGAACATTTATTTTTATCCAATTTGTTCTTAAGCACTATCACTATCTCATGTATGCGACGTTGTTCTGGTATTTTCTTATTAAAGATTCTGGTCATTATTGAATAAGTATGAAGATTGTAAAAAGTCGTCGTTACTGTAGGTACACCTACAGTAACAACATTTACAATCAAGCAGCAGAAGGTATTATCTAGAAAGCACCAACAAGCAAGATAAGACCTTCTTATCAATAACTTTAAAATACAAAACCTAAAATTCTCGAACTGAACAAGCGTCAGTTCTCATTCAACCCATCTGAAAATCCAATGATTTAAGTAACCGCGCCTTAAACCCAAATTAACCGTTTAAAACAAAGGAACCCATAACTCAAACTAGACTGTTCAATTATGTTAAACAAGAGTAATAGCTCGGTCCCGCGGGACACCAAATCCACGTGATCACAACTTTCCGTTTCCCATACCCTTCCGCGCGATTGTGGCCATACAAATGCATCCAAACGACACATATAGGCTATTTGTGTCCAACTAAAAATACAGACGGCGCCGACGGCGGCGTTGTTTTTATCCACCTTGCTAAATATTGAAGAGTGCCATGTATGTACGTGACCAGTTCTACCCGCCTAATGAAGAGTGCAATAAGTCGGGTTTTCTGACAAATTGACTTAAGACCTTTTCAAAATCCATTTACACATTATGACTAGCAATAAAAATACAATATAGAACTAAGAATCAATAGATTAATAAAAATATCTAATTTTCATAATTGATAAAAGCTCTTTAGTTCACCGAAAATTGTTAAGACATTAAATAAAGACGTATAAGTCGAAAATATAGACCTCATTTTCCTGATTAGGGATCTTAAGTCAATTTGCACAAAAACCTGACTTATCGCACTCTTCGTTAGGAGGGCAGAGTTGTTACACACGTGTGTTTAGAGTGAAACCACAGATTGGAATTCTCAATCGAGTTTCTAATGAAGACGGTAACAGTGAGCCTGTAAGGGATTTCAATACAGACGGTGAAACACCACAATTTTAGGCTTGTAAAACAGGAGGGGATTGGCGAAAATAGGAACCCCTATGTCCAGCAATGTAGGTACTGCGACAGGTACAAATGTAGGAGACATTGTTAAGAATTCTAGGATCCGATGGCTTACCGAAGTTGCTCCATTGGCCGGAGCACACCATAGCCGATTTATGTAATATTTTTTTTATTATATAGATACATAAATATAGGTGCTTTCCTTATTGAGTGACTTACACACAGCCGAAAGTACTAAATGCTATGAAGTTGAAATTTTGCATGTTATAAGATAATTTGGGAGAATTATCCTGTGATGGAGAAGAATTATGTGTAAAAAGCCGCAACGCCAATTAAAAAAGGTATTCGAAAACATGTTTATATTATTCAACTAAAATTTAATAAAATACTGCATATTGGGTAAACATCAAAGTCGCTACGGCTGGAATTTTCAAGTAAGACATACTTTAAAAACAAATGTATGCAAAATTATTTGCTTAGCTTTACACGAACCTATAAATTATGCATTTCGTTCGTCGGTAAGTGATTTATCTTGATGTTTCAATGTAACTTCGTAACCATCTGGATCATATTCTAAACGGAATAGTTCAAATACATTTCTGGATAATTGCATCGGACTTTTCATTAATATTAATATTTTTGTAATAAAGATTTTTATGAGAAAAGTTTACAAGTAAGTAACCATTTAAATAATACACAGTTATAGCACCTACGGCAACGAACTTAGTAGAAGATAGTAGCAATAGAATAGTAGCCACTGTATATTTATTTCCTAATAGTACGCCGGTGATTCTAAAGTATAATCATTTAGAAACGAAGAGACGACAAAGATCTAAATTCACCATATTCAGTATTGACGGTCTTACTATAGCCTAGAACACAGATAAATCAAAAGCGGTGGATATTTACTCGTAAATACCAACAAGAAAGACTAAACACTTCTTATTTCTTAAATTACGGTATAATACGTCAAATAATACCGAAAAAATTTCCATTCTGCACGTCACTTATGGCAATTAATTCTAGTTGTAAAATCTAGTATTCGATGGTTTTCATTAATTAGACGATTGGCATTTCAAAACACAATTGTATTCTTGGTTTCCACAACATTTTTCACAATGTCAACAATGGTTCTTGTTATACTTTGTTCAACTTCTATTAATAGCTAGCTTCACTTTAGGTTGTATTGAATTTATCCGCATATAAAGTTCATTGCCAGTAGTTAGCATGCACATAATTTCAGCTTTACCGCAAACGCTGACAGGTAATATTGTGAACGCATCGTAAACGGCTATTTAACTAATTCCACGATACACTGGTGTTCGCGTATAGAAGAAAGTTTACGACTCGACCACCAGTCTTTGGCATCCCGTTGTCTATTCTCAATTCCGGCGGCACGCGACCTCAGGAAGACACGCATTCCGCGTTAACAGGGAATACTGCGCGTACGCAACGCACATTGGCTTTACCGCATCCCGCGACGTCTACTTAGATTCCATTAATTTCTTGCACAACAAAGAATGTCCAGTGGAAACACACAGGCGCAGTTTCGCTCGATCAACGGCCAGCAATGAAAATTGGCCGCACCGTGAGATACACCGTTCGATGCGATGGAATGTGCAAAACTCTCGAATAAACCTTCCGTCAAACATCGACATTATTGTTTCACGGTTGGCTTTTGTACTAATTTAATAAATCTAAGTCTCAAAGATCAGTTTGTGCAATCCATCATTTATATCTCGCGTGACAAGTGTAGTCAATTCAATTTGCTATTACAGAAATTAAATTGATTTTCTTAATGCAATTCCAGCCAGTCAGTCGTAGATATTAGGATCAGATAAAATATAAAGGGTACCAAGTTGACGTTTGACGTTCCCGATGCACATCTGTCGACGCTGCAAGATGTTGAAGATAAAACGCAATCGCATAATATGAAAAATAAATGAGACGTCCTGCCGCCGTCCGGTTCGACTGTAAGACGGAGTTTTCTGACGGTTCGGTATTCGTCTAGGCAGGTACCATCGCAGTGCAAGATATAGTCCCGTAAAGTAAGTGTTTTGCTCTTTTGTGTTTCGGGATAAGGGCACTGTAGCTAGTAAAAAATCTGGGTATGAGAGACCTAACATCTGTCGTCTCGGGTAACTGGCGATGGGCATTGTTGACGAAAAGAAATGAATACCTAATATTAATTACTTTGAACACTGCATTTCATTTTGTCATGGTTAGGCGTATCACTTACACCCGATTAGTCGCGTTCGGTCGCTGTACAGATTTGCTGAAAGGCGTAATGCAATCGTCCGCACGCCACAAATGCCCATTCCGTTACTCGCATCACGAGCCGATATATCAGCGGAGGCTAATTTCTGAGGAACGGTTACACGACAGTTTAATAGACACCGAGCGGTAACTCTAACTGTCC
This sequence comes from Leucinodes orbonalis, assembly GCA_019425675.1. Classification (NCBI taxonomy): domain Eukaryota; kingdom Metazoa; phylum Arthropoda; class Insecta; order Lepidoptera; family Crambidae; genus Leucinodes; species Leucinodes orbonalis. Next base: position 116,948 of record PQWD01012098.1, read on the forward strand.
CGGAATTCGTACCAAGGCCGACCGTTTGAGAAACGTCGATACAAATTGGGACAATAATAGTTTTTAAGTAGAACATTATATATTATCTGAAGATAATAAAGCCGGTGATCATGTTCCCATGAAATATTCCAATCAAAACGAAAAGAACAATGATTCGTATGATTAGGCCCGGAGTATTAATGATGAAATATTTCTTAACAAAGCGGAACCTTCAAATTTCTATTAAATTTTCAATTTGAATGAATGGAGATTTTCACCTACTGCGATAAAAACTAATGTATAATTTAACTGTGCAAAATTTTATCATATTTTGCTTTCAAAAGTAAATAAACAGTCATTATTCGTGATTTGCATATTCGCTACAGCCTATACAGAAAGAATCCATTATTTAATGATACTAACTTTTTTTAACAATCGATTTACGAGAGATTGCCGTGTCTTGACGAAAAGTTTGATTTATTAAATGTGGGTCGACCATAAATGATTTAAATACATAGATTAGATTAGTACCCATGAATTAGTGTGTTTTAATGTGGGCTCTAGGTGCACGGTGGACATGACTTAATTGTCTCGCCTAATAAAATTATATTTTAAGGAATTTAATGAAATTTCTGATCATAAGGCAAAGAAAATATACGTCACTTAACTTATTTACGGATTGCTATATTTTAATACGCGTCTTTATATCTAGTAAAGCCAGTAAATAACAAATGCACTGTCAGCTTGATTACAGAATTAAATTTTTCTTCACTTCAGTATCCTTCAGATACTGAAGTGAAGAAAAATTTAATTCTTATTATTTATTAAAATCCATCAAAACTTAAAGAGTGTTTGCAGTCGATGAGGAGTAAATATATTAGTAACAATATGCAAATGGGTAACGAACGCAGTTTCCAAACATTCTGTTAGAATTTTGCATAAAATTTTATGATACCCAGTTAACCTTAAACCGAGTGAAAGATACATTCACTGTTCTTGCCAGTGCTATGCCGGCTTTTAACAATTCACATTATTGTATATTGATGGAAGTGAGCCAACAGAATGTCTCACTGTGCTGGGTCTTTCAAGTACATAATTTGTTTCTTTTTAAATATCTTCACTGGGTGGGTTCATTCAAATTGTCGTTCAGTAGGGGACATTTAAGGCTTTAACGATGATGATGATCTCCAAAGGTTAGCGAAAGTTACATCATAAGCTATTATTATGAATCAATCATATAAATGATGACATGAGTTTCATTATAAGTTAAACCAATCAGTATAGATCTGTGAACAAAATCGTTTGTTTGAGTTTTTCCTATTGTATACTCTTAATCCCCTAGTTATTTGTCTATTGTACGACTAAACACTAAACAATATGCATTCATTAATGAAGAATGTTCTGGATTCTATTATTCCAAATAAAACTTGTGACAAATAGATGATGAATTAGATTAAACCAAGGTTATAGGAAAAGCGCAAGTATAAAGGCTTAACGTTTTAAATTCACTCACTTAGTTAAACTATGTTACTTCTATACTTTACAACTATCTAGAAAAGGTCTTGATTGGGCCCGTGCACAAAATGAATCAGCATTTTTGTCGATTTCAACTTGATTATCGTGCAGTTTTCAAATTCCATTTGTCACCGTTTCGAATCAAGTCGCAACGTAATGACTCTCGGGGGCTCGACGAGTGCACCGTGGCGAACGTAATCATTTTATGCAACTTGATTGTTAGAAGCCTATGTAACTGTTACATTTGATTTTGTTTGTATGTAATTCACAAAGAAGAAATTTGATATTATCCTCCAATGGTGTTCAAATATTTCATAAGAACAATGTTTTCCACAATATAAAATCTATTTTACTATTTGACTAAAAATGGAATGAATTTGAAATTTAATGATGGTTGGGATTTTTAAAAAGTACAAATATACAGAAAAAGTTAAGTTTTTTTTATTCTTGAACCTAGTGCACAATTTGCTATTTATATTTAACATTAACCGCTGTAGACGGATGCAAACACAGTCATCGTTGATTTTATATCTCAAATCTTGGGGTTACAAAGAATCCCTGAATATTTTTTGTTACAGCTATGACTATTTCTAAACTCACAGTCACAAGAGCATTATCAAAAGCGCCACACAAGAGTAACGCGTTATAACTCGTAACGTCTCATTTATGATGTGATTATAGGAAAATTCACCTTTTGATAAGGCAAGCTTATTTTTGTCATCCATTTATGAGCATTTCTAGTAGACTCAGAGCCAGTGTTCCGTCGACTACAGTATAGTATCAAACTTACTAGAAATGCCAGTTCTGCCGTTGGTGAAATGGGTTTTCTCTATTACATCGACCCTTTGAGCGATATTTACTTTCACAGCTTGCCTGGTATTTTAACATCTTTAAATATATAATTACTTTTACTCGTTTTGCACTAGCCCGCTTACCATTTCGCATTGTTCTTTCATCCAAAGGTTGCCTGGAAGAAATTGCTACCTAAGCAATAAGGCCGCCGATGTCGTACTTGTTTTTTTTTCTTCTGTTATGTGATGTTTTTGTATATTTTTTTATGTGCAATAAAGTATTTTTATCTTATCTTACTTTTATACAAAATTAAATGGCAGAATCTTATTCCGGTTCCTACTATATTTTACATAAATTCAAAGCTACTGAAATTAAACTAATTGCCGTTATTACATTTTTTATATAAAAATAAACAAATGAAATAAATATAAATTACATTAGTCTACCAGTCACCACGCTTACTGCAAAGTCAATAAAAAATCTATCAAAAAAGTTTTTAAATTTTACCAAGCTGTATTCCGAAAATTGGTTTTCTTCATCATTTTGAATTTTGCTACAACTTATGAAATTAATAAATTCTTTATTTAGACAGCTTATGAGGCAAAAGATGTGTTAGTAACAAAAGGTGCTGAAGTCTGCGGAACCCTGGCTCCTAGACTACGGACTCTGTAAATAATACCAAGCATGTAAGCTGTCCCATTGGATGGGCGTTCATTAGTTACGGTCACCATTACTGACAACGCATAATTAACGTCGGCCTAAAGAACTCAAATTGACCGTGACAAAAGACCGTTCCAATTATAAACGGGCATCAGCTAGAGACTAGAGCGCGCGCGATGCTGTTTTTTACTCATAAAAATAATAAGATGAGAGATTTATTGGGAGACTTTTTGATTCAAAACGTAACAGTGCTAATCTATTTATTGAAATTGTTAAATTAAATTGGTTGCAATATAAGCAAATGGTAAGGGGTAAGTCCCCCGGTCACGACGGCCTGAGCGTTGAACATCTATACTAATATTATAAAGCTGAAGAGTTTGTTTGTTTGTTTGAACGCGCTAATCTCAGGAACTACTGGTCCGATTTGAAAATTTCTTTCAGTGTTAGATAGCTCATTTATCGAGGAAGGCTATAGGCTATATATCATCACGCTACAAGCAATAGACGCGGAGCAGCAATGAATAATGTTTCAAAATCCGGGGGAAAATTTCTTACTTGGAGATTCCGCTGCGTACGCTGCGTAAACGGTTAAAGTTTCGCAAAAGTCATGTATTAGAGTTTTGTTAACCTTTTAGAGGCCTACAAAAAAGTCCGCGACAGCATATGTCTATCTTTTAAGGCTAGCTCCCTATAACATATTTTTTGCTAAAATTTTTTTCTAAAATAATGCATCACTTTGCGAAGCTATTTTCATAAATATGATATCAATCCTTATCCAAATAAATACTTTATTTATTACAAGTATTTCATTTTAAACAAAATTTCCCTTTACATCATTCAATTTAAATGAATATCTTATGAGATATCGCAGTTTAACTCACCTATATAACGAAGTAGCGGGTGAAAGAGAGCGTTAGGCCAAAGTAACTATTCCACGCGGACGAAGTCGCACGCAAAAGCTAGTCTTAAATATGCAGGTGTACACTTACCGCGCGTGTTGGCTATGTTTTTTAGTTTATGTATTAATCATAGTTATTTGCCGCAGAAACTCACCCGTACTATTGTTGTCCCGGTGATTAAGAATAAAACTGGAGACGCCTCAGATATCTCTAACTATAGGCCTATCTCTCTGGCCACAGTGGTATCAAAAGTGTTGGACAATCTCTTGATAAGATACTAAGTAAGCATACACAGTTGCATGATAATCAGTTTGGTTTTAGGCCTGGCCTTTCTACCGAGAGTGCCATCCTGAGCCTCAAGCAGGTTGTTCATTACTATACGGCTAGGAAAATACATAGTACCATAGTATTGGCATGCTTTCTCGACCTGTCTAGGGCCTTTGATCTTGTAAATTACGATTTGTTGTGGCATAAACTTTCCTGTGATACTACTTTACCAGGAGAGGTTGTGTCTATGTTTAGATACTGGTATAATAGTCAGAGAAATGTGGTTAGGTGGGCAGGAGCATATTCTAAAGTGTATGGATTGAATTTGGGGTGAGACAAGGGGGTGAGCTCGCCCCGCCTTTTCAACCTATATGTAAATCAGCTGATAGGTGGACTCAATAGTTCCCGTGTCGCTGTCACGTGGACGGTGTATGCATGAATAATATCAGCTATGCCAAAGACATGGTCCTGTTGAGTCCATCTGTTAGTGGATTACGGAGGCTCCTCTCATCTGTGAAACTTACTCGCTGNTATTTCATAAGAACAATGTTTTCCACAATAAAATCTATTTTACTATTTGACTAAAATGGAATGAATTTGAAATTTAATGATGGTTGGGATTTTTAAAAGTACAAATATACAGAAAAAGTTAAGTTTTTTTTATTCTTGAACCTAGTGCACAATTTGCTATTTATATTTAACATTAACCGCTGTAGACGGATGCAAACACAGTCATCGTTGATTTTATATCTCAAATCTTGGGGTTACAAAGAATCCCTGAATATTTTTTGTTACAGCTATGACTATTTCTAAACTCACAGTCACAAGAGCATTATCAAAAGCGCCACACAAGAGTAACGCGTTATAACTCGTAACGTCTCATTTATGATGTGATTATAGGAAAATTCACCTTTTGATAAGGCAAGCTTATTTTTGTCATCCATTTATGAGCATTTCTAGTAGACTCAGAGCCAGTGTTCCGTCGACTACAGTATAGTATCAAACTTACTAGAAATGCCAGTTCTGTTTTACCTGCCGTTGGTGAAATGGGTTTTCTCTATTCACATCGACCCTTTGAGCGTTCCTATGAGTCGAAAGGCATAAATATTTACTTTCACAGCTTGCCTGGTATTTTAACATCTTTAAATATATAATTACTTTTACTCGTTTTGCACTAGCCCGCTTACCATTTCGCATTGTTCTTTCATCCAAAGGTTGCCTGGAAGAAATTGCTACCTAAGCAATAAGGCCGCCGATGTTGTACTTGTTTTTTTTTCTTCTGTTATGTGATGTTTTTGTATATTTTTTTTATGTGCAATAAAGTATTTTTATCTTATCTTACTTATCTTACTTTTATACAAAATTAAATGGCAGAATCTTATTCCGGTTCCTACTATATTTTACATAAATTCAAAGCTACTGAAATTAAACTAATTGCCGTTATTACATTTTTTATATAAAAATAAACAAATGAAATAAATATAAATTACATTAGTCTACCAGTCACCACGCTTACTGCAAAGTCAATAAAAAATCTATCAAAAAGTTTTTAAATTTTACCAAGCTGTATTCCGAAAATTGGTTTTCTTCATCATTTTGAATTTTGCTACAACTTATGAAATTAATAAATTCTTTATTTAGACAGCTTATGAGGCAAAAGATGTGTTAGTAACAAAAGGTGCTGAAGTCTGCGGAACCCTGGCTCCTAGACTACGGACTCTGTAAATAATACCAAGCATGTAAGCTGTCCCATTGGATGGGCGTTCATTAGTTACGGTCACCATTACTGACAAGGCATAATTAACGTCGGCCTAAAGAACTCAAAATTGACCGTGACAAAAAGACCGTTCCAATTATAAACGGGCATCAGCTAGAGACTAGAGCGCGCGCGATGCTGTTTTTTACTCATAAAAATAATAAGATGAGAGATTTATTGGGAGACTTTTTTGATTCAAAACGTAACAGTGCTAATCTATTTATTGAAATTGTTAAATTATATTGGTTGCAATATAAGCAAATGGTAAGGGGTAAGTCCCCCGGTCACGACGGCCTGAGCGTTGAACATCTATACTAATATTATAAAGCTGAAGAGTTTGTTTGTTTGTTTGAACGCGCTAATCTCAGGAACTACTGGTCCGATTTGAAAAATTCTTTCAGTGTTAGATAGCTCATTTATCGAGGAAGGCTATAGGCTATATATCATCACGCTACAAGCAATAGACGCGGAGCAGCAATGAATAATGTTTCAAAATCCGGGGGGAAAATTTCTTACTTGGAGATTCCGCTGCGTACGCTGCGTAAACGGTTAAAGTTTCGCAAAAGTCATGTATTAGAGTTTTGTTAACCTTTTAGAGGCCTACAAAAAAGTCCGCGACAGCATATGTCTATCTTTTAAGGCTAGCTCCCTATAACATATTTTTTGCTAAATTTTTTTTCTAAAATAATGCATCACTTTGCGAAGCTATTTTCATAAATATGATATCAATCCTTATCCAAATAAATACTTTATTTATTACAAGTATTTCATTTTAAACAAAATTTCCCTTTACATCATTCAATTTAAATGAATATCTTATGAGATATCGCAGTTTTAACTCACCTATATAAACGAAGTAGCGGGTGAAAGAGAGCGTTAGGCCAAAGTAACTATTCCACGCGGACGAAGTCGCACGCAAAAGCTAGTCTTAAATATGCAGGTGTACACTTACCGCGCGTGTTGGCTATGTTTTTTAGTTTATGTATTAATCATAGTTATTTGCCGCAGAAACTCACCCGTACTATTGTTGTCCCGGTGATTAAGAATAAAACTGGAGACGCCTCAGATATCTCTAACTATAGGCCTATCTCTCTGGCCACAGTGGTATCAAAAGTGTTGGACAATCTTCTTGATAAGATACTAAGTAAGCATACACAGTTGCATGATAATCAGTTTGGTTTTAGGCCTGGCCTTTCTACCGAGAGTGCCATCCTGAGCCTCAAGCAGGTTGTTCATTACTATACGGCTAGGAAAACACCAGTATTGGCATGCTTTCTCGACCTGTCTAGGGCCTTTGATCTTGTAAATTACGATTTGTTGTGGCATAAACTTTCCTGTGATACTACTTTACCAGGAGAGGTTGTGTCTATGTTTAGATACTGGTATAATAGTCAGAGAAATGTGGTTAGGTGGGCAGGAGCATATTCTAAAGTGTATGGATTGAATTGTGGGGTGAGACAAGGGGGGTTGAGCTCGCCCCGCCTTTTCAACCTATATGTAAATCAGCTGATAGGTGGACTCAATAGTTCCCGTGTCGGCTGTCACGTGGACGGTGTATGCATGAATAATATCAGCTATGCCAAAGACATGGTCCTGTTGAGTCCATCTGTTAGTGGATTACGGAGGCTCCTCTCAATCTGTGAAACTTACTCGCTGTGTCATGGACTTGTGTACAATGCTAAGAAAAGCGAATGGCTACTATTTAAATCAAAATTGTTAAATTATACTAAGGTGCTGAAAATAAGTTTGAATGGCTCGGCTCTTAAACGAGTTCATAGTTTTAAATATTTGGGTCATTGGGTGACTGAGGACATGCGGGACGACCTGGACATAGATAGGGAACGCAGGTCGCTGGCTGTGCGCTGCAACATTGGCTCGAAGGTTTGCGCGTTGTACCGAGCCCGTTAAAATCACGCTGTTTAAGGCATATTGCCAAACATTCTACACATGCAATCTTTGGGTAAACTTTAACCGGCGGGCATACAGCGATCTCCGAGTCCAATATAACAATGCCTTGAGGATATTGTTGGGGTTGCTGTGGCGGTGCAGTGCGTCGGGAATGTTCGCGGAGGCGCGCATTGATGGCTTTGCTGCTATCATGAGAAAAAGGTGCGCATCAGCACTAGCCCGCTTACGCGGCGGTACCAACGCTATTCTCAAGGTCTTTATTGACCGATGGCAGTCACCTCTCTACTCGAGGTGGGTGACTATCCACATGCATTAAATTAATAATGTAATTGTATTTAAACATTAGTTTTGTAAGAAAATTGTTACTAACTTTTATATGGGCTTACCGGCCTGAAATAAACGTTTTGAATTGAATTGAATAAGAACTGAACACTCACTCAAAAAAGGTCCGCGACAAAATTCTGCCCATTGTTAATTATATTATTTTTTCTAACATAATAACGAAATATATCGAAATATTCGACGACCCATTTGATGTTGCGGTTGAGAGGTCGACTACAACACCAAGGGTTCAGAGTTCGATCCCCGGGCAGTACAAACATTTGTGTGCATGAACATGTCTGTTTGTAATGGTCTGGGTGTTTTCTATGTATAATATGTATGTATTTACAAAAAAAAGTGTATAAGTAAGTGTATCCCATGTTTAGTACCCATAATACAGGCTTCACGCTTAACTTGGGGCTAGATGGCGCTGTGTGAATGTCAGATATTTATTATATATCACATAATAGTGCTGAAATACCATATATCACTTATTTTAACAAAACAAGGGCCTTCCTTGAGAATATCCACTTTCATTTATCACTGGTGATGTTATAAAAAGGCAAACCGAACATATGCAACTGGTAATCTGTTCCAATAATACACAGGCGTCAGTATCGGGGTATTCGAGTACCGAAGGACAAGTGGAAGCGCGGTGCGATGACGCGCGTCACTCCGATGCAACTACACTTTATACGTGAAACGTCGCAGAATGGTGGAATGTTTGTAACGAAATAGTAAGAATGTCGAATTGGCTGCCTCTAACTAAATTATTAAATGTGTGTGTGTGTTTATAATACAAACATGCTTTCTGTCAAATCCTATTTCCTATATATATGAATGGTGGCTCAATGGTTTGGACTGTCGCCTTCATACCGGAGGGCTGAGGTTCAAATCCCGACACGTATAATGTTTTTCGAAAATATAGTGTCGACTCTCTTACGGTGATGGAAAACATCGTGAGGTAACCTTCATGCAGCCTGCGAAGAGATTTGAAGGTGTGTGTGAAGTCGTCATCCGCACTGGCCCGCGTGGACGTCTAAGGCCTAATACCTATACGGGTAGGCTCGTGCCCTCGGTGGGGACGTTCAATGAGCTCATGATGATGATGATGATATGAAACTGATAGAATGTAGTATGAAGGTAGCCACAGACGTCAAGCGTTATCTTCATTGAGGCTGTTTGTGTTATTGCTCGATGCATTCTAATTGTGCTTCCTATGTAGTAATTGATTGTAACTCGACGTGTTGTCAAATGTTCGTAGACCAAATAGATACAAAGATCATAAACTGAATCTTTAAGTCACAAAGGCAGAATATCAGTGTTCTAATATTATAAGGAACCTGAACCAATTTTAAAGGAACTTTAATATGATATAACTTTGTTAACAAGTGATAAAAGCTAACATTTTTACCTAGCAATAGAAGCCAGTCAAAAGTCAGAGCAGAATAATTTAAATTCTTTTTATTACCTAAATTTGCCCGTTCAACATTTCTGCTAATATGTTGAAAATGCATGTCAAAAACTTAAACGTCATTTCAATGTAGAGATGGAAGGCGTTGAACTGTAATACAAAACACATGTCGTCGAACACCGAAAAGAATTGAAAAAGAACCTAACAAAGGAGTTTAAGTGAACACGTATTTTACATTTCCAGTCAATTGTGCGTAAGTAATCGCTGACAACGTTATGAAAAATTTGCAAAACAATAGTTCTAAATATACCATTATTTGTTGTATTGAATAGAGTACCTGTGGACTTTGCTTGATTCGTCTGTAAATTTAATACGACGTTTAGTATATTAAAAAAAAATACATTTAAAAAAACTATCTATAATTTGGACTGGCTGCTTAGATTAAAGATTGTAAGTAATAAGCAAAATCTAGTTTTTAAATAAGTGTAAATGTGCATAGCAGTTTCCAAAACTAAATTGATGCAATTTAGGCCCCGCTAAAAAAGCGAACTAGCCATAAATATTATGTATAATAATAAAAAATTAGAAACAGTACCTTCTTTCCCCCTTCTAGGTATAGTTATAGATTCAAATATTAACTGGAAAGCCCACATAGAAACCGTCAAAACAAAATTATCCAAATTTATATATGCTTTAAGAGCAACCAAACAATCCACCAACATACATACAAGTATTACAGTTTACTATGCTTATGCATATGCGTGGGTCAGCTACGGTATAATTCTCTGGGGTAACAGTACCAACTGACACGATCTATTTATACTTAAAAAAATGTATACGAATCCTTACTAATATAAAACAAACAGACAGCTGTAAGCCTCATTTTAGAAACTTAAACATATTAACCCTACCATGCATTTATATATTAGAAAACTGAAAATTTATTTTAAAAATACCTATTTATATACTGAAACCGTAGACGTCTCCAGAAATTATCGTTCACACTATAAAAATAATTTAATTCAAATAAAATCAAATCTAAGTTTGCATAGCTTTGGCCCTTACCCTATGTCTGTAAAAATCTATCAATAACTTACCAAATTATATAAAAAATGAAGATTCATATCCAAAATTTATGAAGCTCCTGAAAGAATATCTTATAAAAAAGTGCTATTACGAAATAAATGAATATTTAATGATAAGAAAAAAACGATTATAATTAAATAAATAAGACACAAGGAAAATTAATAAAATATATTATGATAAACTATCTGCCCTCTGACTTCCATGTTGCTAGGCCTGTAGAGGTCCATATGATGTTTAGATATTATATTATGTAAATTATTTATGTAACATCTATGCGAAGCGTAGGCCGACCCCTAACCAGATGGACGGATGATCTGGTTAAGGTTGCGGGTAGCAGATGGATGTCAACTGCAAGGGATCGGTCCGCGTGGAAATCATTAGGGGAGGCCTTCGTTCAGCAGTGGACATAATTAGGCTGTAATGATGATGATGATGAACATCTATGTCATCTGNCGGTGCGATGACGCGCGTCACTCCGATGCAACCTTTATACGTGAAACGTCGCAGAATGGTGGAATGTTTGTAAGAAATAGTAAGAATGTCGATTGGCTGCCTCTAACTATAATTATTGAATGTGTGTGTGTGTTTATTTTTCAAATCCTATTTCCTATGAATGGTGGCTCAATGGTTTGGACTGTTCGTTTTAGCGGGAGGGCTGAGGTTCAAATCCCGACATCTACTAATGTGTTTTCGAAAATATTGTCGTTATCCGACGCTCTTACGGTGATGGAAACATCTGAGTACACCTTCATGCACGCCTGCGAAGAGATTTGAAGGTTGTGTGTGAAGTCGTCCATCCACATGGGCCCGCGTGGACGTCTAAGGCCTAATCACCTATACGGGTAGGCTCGTGCCTCGGTGGGGATTCAATGACTCATGATGATGATGATGATATGAAACTGAATAGAATGTAGTATGAAGGTACCACAGACGTCAAGCGTTATCTTCATTGAGGCTGTTTGTGTTTTGCTCGATGCATTCTAATTGTGCTTCCTATGTTAGGATATTGATTGTACTCGACGTGTTGTCAAATGTTCGTAGACAAATAGATACATGATCAATGAAATAATCTTAAGTCACAAAGCAGAGTATCAATAGTGTCTAATATTATAGGAACTGAACAATTTAAGGAACTTTAATATGATATACTTTGTTCAAAGTGATAAAGCTCACATTTTTACTAGCAATAGAAGTCCAGTCAAAAGTCAGAGCAGAATAATTTAATTCTTTTTATTACCTAAAATTTGCCCGTTCAACATTTCTGCTAATATGTTGAAAATGCATGTCAAAATTAAACGTCATTTCAATGTAGAGATGGGCGTTGAACTGTTAATACAAACACATGTCGTCGAACACCGAAAAGAATGAAAAAGACCTAACAAAGGAGTTTAAGTGAACACGTATTTACATTTCCAGTCAATTGTGCGTAAGTATCGCTGACAACGTTATGAAAAATTTGCAAACATAGTTCTAAATTACATTATTTGTTGTATTGAATAGAGTACCTGTGGACTTTGCTTGATTCGTCTGTAAATTTAATACGACGTTTAGTATATTAAAAAAAATACATTTTAAAAACTATCTTAATTTGGACTGTGCTTGATTTAAGAGATTTAAGTGTAGTAATAAGCAATTTGCCATATCTAGTTTTTAATAAGTGTAATGTGCATAGAGTTTTCCAAAACTAAATTGATGCATTTAGGCCCCGCTAAAAAAGCGAACTAGCCATAAATATTATGTATAATATAAAAAATTAGAAACATACCTTCTTTCCCCTTCTAGGTATAGTTATGGATTCAATATTAACTGGAAGCCCACATAGAAACCGTCAAAACAAAATTATCCAAATTTATATATGCTTTAAGAGAACCAAACAATCCACCAAATACATACAGTATTACAGTTTACTATGCTTATGCATATGCGTGGGTCAGCTACGGTATAATTCTCTGGGTAACAGTACCAACTCACACGATCTATTTATCTTAAAAAATGTATACGAATCCTTACTAATATAAAACAAACAGACAGCTGTAAGCCTCATTTTAGAAACTTAAACATATTAACCCTACCATGCATTTATATATTAGAAAACTGAAAATTTATTTTAAAAATACCTATTATATACTAAAGTAGACGTCTCCAGAATTATCGTTCACAATATAAAATAATTTAATTCAATAAAATCAATCTAAGTTTGCATAGCTCTGGCCCTTACCTATGTCTGTAAAAATCTATCAATAACTTACCAAATTATATAAAATGAGATTCATATCCAAAATTTATGAAGCTCCTGAAAGAATATCGTATAAAAAGTGCTATTATGAAATAATGAATATTTAAATGATAAAGAAAAAAATCGATTATAATTAAATAATAAGACACAAGGAAATTAATAAAATATATTATGATATATCTGCCCTGACTTCCATGTTGCTAGGCTGTAGAGGTCCATATGATGTTTAGATATTATATTATGTAAATTATTTATGTAACATCTATGCGAAGCGTAGGCCGACCCTAACCAGATGGACGGATGATCTGGTTAAGGTTGCGGGTAGCAGATGGATGTCAACTGCAAGGGATCGGTCCGCGTGGAATCATTAGGGAGGCCTTCGTTCAGCAGTGGACATAATTAGGCTGTTATGATGATGATGATGAACTATGTCATCTGGAATGCAATAAATAAATAGGACAATCAAGCATTACCAATCATGAGAACTCACAAAAAGAAAATAAGATATAGTGGGGCCCTACCAAAGTGGGGACTTGGCCTTTAAGATCAGTCACTCAGCGAGAAAACTTGTTTGATTTACGGCAATTTTCGGTAAGGAACTCACATCTTCACTCCGATCGAACCGCACATTATAACGACACGATGTTAGTCATATAAAATCATGTTATTGAGTCTATGTCACCATTCAATATCCAGTAAAATATTGAATGAGGCTCAGGTAAGCTGGTCCATGCGTTTTGATAAGTCGCCAAAGCCGTTCGCTATTTAGCAGAATCCTTGGAGATGAGGTTTCACATTTATAATGCTGGAACTCTTTATATCTACTATACGTAGCACATCAATACATCGTTGCAACGCTGAAGACAGATTTATTATTTAGAATCTTATTTATAGTAAAGCCCTTCGCTATTTCGACTATCTCAATCCATGATACGATATATCACTCATTTCACACGCGTTGAAATTTATAATACTTTAATGTAACAGCAAGAAGAAAAAATATATTTATTGAACAGAAAACCCTCCGGCTCGATGGTCCGACAACTTGTGAAAGATTGTTGGTAGAAGCTGGAGGAGAAAAATTAAGAATCGGGATATCTGATGCAAGACAGGAGAGACGTATAGACGGAGAGTATGTCCAGTAGTGTACCAATCGGCACTGGTCCTTATGGTAGATTATAGCCCAAGAGACCCACAGCCATCAATCGAAAACACAAAACACTCGAAAACAGCAACACAAAACACAAAACATATTTCGAATGAGCGTACATTTGCCTAAACAAAGAGCTTACAACTGTATTCTCTTCGGCGGTTCGTTTTTGAGTATCTACCTTTATATATACAGAATATCATTTACAGCCATGATGTAAATACATAAGCAATAAGTAAATGTATAATGCCTGGTTAAATATGCAGATGTTTACCCATAAACTTTGTGATGTATTTTAATTGGTGTCTCCGGAGCTGGTCTAGTGACTTAGATTCCTTAGATATGATTTCATGAGCGCTTACTACATACTACTTCGTACTAAATGCAAACGTGACAGTGAACAATTAAGCCTATTGTTTAGTGGCTTTGCATATTCATGGAAATGCAACTGAAATTGTTTTTGCCTAGTACTATTTCATTAGATAATATTGTACCTACAAGTTCATATATTTTAAAGGTTAATGTTGACAACTATTGCTCTTTGTTAGAAAACATTAATGTAAGATTTAATGTTGAATGCTAAGTAATTACTTTCATCATCAGCTACAATGTAAGGATGGTTGACGTTGACAACTACCAATCCGCATTGTGACTTAAGCACAATGCGGATTAGTGGGCTACGGCCAATATCCCATAGCCATGATATGAAGGCCTTGTAGTTATTACTTTATTAGATCGGAATGTCATTTTACATTTTTCTATATTCAAGCAAATCTTACCCGCGATATCATTTTTGTAAACCTTTATCTTCAAGTAAAAATTCACTTATTTAAATAAGGCTTATCAATAAATCACGTATGAAAGTCAAATGCAGTACAAAATATAATTGCTATGATAAAATGGAGCGCTTCAGTGGTTTCAGCCTTTTGAAAAAGAAGTAGCAAAGAAAAAACTCAATAGCAATAGATAATCTTAAAAATATTAATAATCTTTAACTTGTTATACCTTACAAAATAGGCAACTTACAACCAGGTTTACACGTCCATACGATCATACTGGTGATTCCATCCAGCCATGAAATGTTGCAGTACTTACCTGAAAACAAAGAAATAAACGTTTAATACACAAATAATGGCATTCGACGCGGTCTTGGATTTCAAAAACATATAAAAAAGAGTAATAAATAATCTGCTACGTCCAATTATCAATTCCGATACTTCCATTCGAGGGTGTTTAGCTTGGCTTAGAGCAATAACTGTTAGCGAATATCTCTAGCAGGATATTGTATAGGAAAGAAACAAAAGAATAATTTTAATGTCGGTGGTTTTTACATTTAACAATTTATTAGGTCAGGTTTCACACAAAAGGGCTGATAAAGTATGATTAATAAATAAGTGGGAGTTTAATTTTCGTGAGGAACATCTCTTTTGTATCGGGTTTTTCTATTTAATTATCTTGTATATAGATACATAGGCAGCGGATAAGTATATTATTTCAATAGAAGACGCTGGGTTTAAGCCCAGAACTAAGTATGACAAAATTGAAAATAAAATACCATTATCTGTGGAAACTAAAGCTATATTTTGTGGCAGCTTTGCGATAGGGCAAAGCGTCATGTTGTGACCACTTAAAAACTATTCAGCTATGAAAGACGCAGTTATTTTCAGTTTTCTAGAATTAATGTTTACATGTTTTTCCTTATAAAATCTAATATTTAATAGTGAACTAAATAGGCTCTATAATTACAGAAATAAGTTAATATCAATAAAATCAACCAGATAATTGCTTGTATACTCCTCGAAATTAAATATTTATATCAGATTAAAATTTTAAATTGAAATATTTAGAACATTTCCATTTTAACACCAATATTCAAAGGCAATAAGACGTATTTTCAAAGCGGTTTTTGAATTAGAATTCAATAGATTCAATCAACGGCAAGCCTCGCGTCCTAATTTCACAGTCTTAGGGAACAAAGGCCCTCCAAAGCACTCGATCTCATTTTTGCATTCAAAAAGGGCCAATCGGCGTCCCAAATCCACCAAGTGGAGGGACGTGGGCACTCCAGTATGCCGGAGTGCTTCTGACTGACGCAACATCCTCCGCACCCACGAACCTCAAAACAGCTGATGATTACTGTCTCGCTTTTGGGTTTTGGATAATTTATTATCTGTGAAGTTCATTATGTATTTGAATTCTTTCAAACTATGTAGGTACTTGAGTGTTAAAAAAAATGTCGTCAATATTGAAAGCTGTGTTTTTATGTTACCTGTTTAGACTAGGTAACATAATACGTTTTCATATATGGGATTCAATATCTAATAATAACTTTATTTTCAGATAGGAATCCATAGTTAGAAATAATTAATAAATAAATAAATATTTGTACAAAAGTAATTTTAGGGTCAGAAACTGTTTAACATAAGATGTATGTAGTTGGAGGCGCTGAAAGCCGTGACCAATGATGTATTAATGGAGAGTCCCGGTCAGCCAAGCGCTCAGGACGGGTCATCATCATCAGCTCATTAACGTCCCCACCGAGGGGCACGAGCCTACCCGTATAGGGTGATTAGGCCTTAGTCGTCCACGCGGGCCCAGTGCGGATTGGACGACTTCACACACAACCTTCGAATCTCTTCGCAGGCGTGCATGAAGGTTTCCTCACGATGTTTTCCTTCACCGTAAGAGCGTCGGATAACGTACATATATTTTTCGAAAATTCGGAAATACATTGGTACGTGTCGGGATTTGAACCTCAGCCCTCCCGGTAGGAAGGCGACAGTCCACACCACTGACCACCGACGCTCTATCAGGACGGGTATTAACAATATAATTGGAAAAAATTTACACTCAAAGCACATATAAGTAACATGTTTTGTATTTCTTAAATTATTATTATTACTCTATCATCATCATTACAGCCTAAAATGTGCACTGCTGAAGGAAAGCCTCCCCTAACGATTTCCATGCGGACCGATCCTTCGCAGTTGACATCCATTTAAGTACTAAATAAATAAGTTGTCTACCAATTCACATTATTTACTGACCTATCTAACAAACTTCAATTGAATTCCAAGTGGAATAAAGCAGTTTGCGAATCTTGCATTTGCAATTTCAATAATAGGAAATTTCTGATTGCACTGTCAAGAAACTGTAACACATTTTTTTCAGCAGCAACCGGTCAATGCTCACCGACACCGCACCGTTGCATCGCACTGCGTAACTCGATGCGGTTTTTATCGAGTGGGTGCAAAAAAAATGCCATTAATCGCAATCGCAATTCGCGTGTCTTACATGCAAATTGAATCGATACAACATATCATATTCTTCTAACCCTTGCGTTTACACGCCGACGCGAGATCAATGGAGCGTTTCATTTAAGATTTCGAGCTGGATTAACAGTGATACGAAACATATTGAAACATGAGATAGCGGGTTGCGTCAGTGTAACATATACTAGTTGTACGTTCGAGTAAGCGGTTATTTTAGTAACATCTGATGGACAGGCGGTCAATGACAACGTATAATGTGTAAATATCGGGAAAATCGCTTATACCATAGTCTAGACACGATACGTACGTTATTGTAAATATTAGCATTGCGTTGGATGCCATCAGGCCCGACGGACCGAAGACGTGTGAAAGGTCGCAAGAAAGCGCAGGATATACCGATATCTGACGCAAAACGGGGAGACCTTTGTCTAGCAGTGGTCTGAGACAGATTGATTGATAGGAATCTATTGGCTATGATTTTTCGCTCACCAGATGGTAAGTAATTTCGCAACATATAAAGGCAAGGCTGAATGAGAGAACACTGCTTCTTGTACGCTGCAAAGTAGTTTAAACCTGAGCAGCCTAATAACGGGGAAGAGTAGGGATTTTGACAATTACATTGGAATCTTCTGTCAACACACAAATGGCAACGTTATTATAAACACACCTTAAGTATACCTAATATCAATACTGTAAATTCATATGCTCTGCAAGCAGCTCGTAAAGATGAATAACGATTTGGCTAGCTCGTAATAGTGTGTCGTTAGAAAACGTTGGAAAAATAATGCGTTCGCCGGTGGCAACGGTGTCGGCGATCTTGGCACAATTGCGGCCCACGTTTACTTCGCACCGGTTGAGCAAACTCATATGCTTTTATTTGACATGACGTTTTTACTAAGTGGCAGACTCGATACAAAATCGTTTAAGATACCACCGCAGTGCATATAGACCCTTACAGTAAGAGGGTTTCGCAATTCTGTGTTTTGGGATGAGGGCACTGTAGCTAGTAAAATTACCGGCTTTGGGAGACCTAACATCTAGTCTAGTCATCGGTTCGGGTGACGGGCGGGTGACACGAAAGATGTAAGGTCTCTTATACCTAAGTTAGTGGAAGCGAGAACACAGATGTCAGAACTTGGAGTAGTACATTTTGGTCACCCATCCGATAATGAACCATTGCCAATGTTCACGAAAGCTGGCCACCACGCCATCGACCACGCAGCCATATGGCACTGACGGCATCGTTATTAATAATCATTATAATTTGCACCACATTTATATCAGAATAAACTGATATAATTTAAACGTGACACAAGAAAATTTGTTAGTCAATAATCCTTTGGCAAACATTGGACAGTTACGAGACATTATAAATCTCCAGACTGAAGATAGGGCGACGACTTTTATGGCTGTGTCAATGATCTCGGATCTCATTTGCCAAATCGAAATTCGGTCTTGTCACATTCCCATATAAACATCCCTTTCCATGTTCCATTCATGAGTATTTTTTAAGTCTTCTTGGTATTTATAAAAAATAGACTTAAATAATATATCAACTCTCTTAACCGATAAACGATTCAAAATAGTGTTAACTTCGTTTTTTATTTGTGGATATTAAAGTGATTTCATCAAAGACAAAGAAATATTTGAGTTATTTCGAAAGATTATTTCACGTTCTGTGCGCCGAGGTTTCAAAATTACTTAAGGGTAGATAAAACCGTAGATGAATTGACTAA
Organism: Leucinodes orbonalis; assembly: GCA_019425675.1. Lineage (NCBI taxonomy): Eukaryota > Metazoa > Arthropoda > Insecta > Lepidoptera > Crambidae > Leucinodes > Leucinodes orbonalis. The sequence continues at coordinate 135,939 of PQWD01012098.1, forward strand.
AACGGCTGTTCTAATCTAAAGACATTTAAGGGCCTTTATGGCCCAAGCTCAATCAGACCTCGTATATTTACAGCAGTGTCGTGCACAGAGATTATGAGTAGGGTATGTAAAGTAAGTGTCACTAATCGCAAAAAAATAATTTTCATTTTTGAGAGTGCTGTTGATGACAGCAGATCGCCTATGTATTCAAATCTGTAGAAGAAAATGGGCGAATAAGTGGGAATCATTTAATATGTTGGCGATTTTCCGGGTTGTCTGGACGCACAGTGTATGCTTATTTGCATATATGTTGTGCACGCCATCGATTTACAGTACTACATGTTCTGAATGGAATGGCCGATCGGATGGTAATCTCTGACGCAATAAACCCGTAGCGAAGGCGTCGACGGCGCTTAACCACTCCTACGCACAAACGATCATTCAGATAATGAATATCACATAATTCAAAGCAAGTTCAATAGACCCAACAGATAAAAAACAATCCAACTATTGTGTGCTTGGAGATTATGAAATAACGATCGTGATTGAAATAAATGATTACTCCATAGTAGTGGTATTTAAAAAATATGGTCCTGTAAGCCATCTGTTTTTTTGCGATTTGTCACTCCCTTTCCATTCCACAACTCATAACTCTGTACACGCCACTGATGAAAGCGCAAATGTTTTGGCGATAGAAATAGGTAAAATAGAGGTACCCACGCAGACGATTCTATAGATAGTCCTCTCAGGTAAATTAAATGATTAATCCGTGACAAGCAAACTGCGGTAGACACATTAGGAACGTGCGATGTCTGCATATTTTGTCCACAGATAAGTGCCCTAACTCAACATTTTTAATTCACAAAAATTTGATATTCCAGTTTATTTAAGAAATATCACGTGATTTTATAGCAGCCGTACAATGCACTGCTGGGATTAGCCTTATACAACGATCAGTAAAATATCGAAATCTGCATCAATCTTGCACAACGTAACTTGGCCAATGATAACTAAAAACACACTAATATTACTTTCATTTTAAAACATACATGTTCAGATGTTTTTCTTTTTATGAGCTTCTTAATCATACACTAAATCTAACATTTTCGGAAGGTTGAGCCAACATATATGATCAGGTTTCATAACATCAGCTGCATCATATGTTCCACTAATTGGCTGATATATTCAGAAACATGATTATTTACATTTTAATAAATAATTTTCAAACCTGATTAAAATTTTCCAAATATATATTTTTTCGTCTTGTACCCCTTTCACGCCAAGGGCCGTGCGATGTCGGCATAATGTAACGCAAGTATCGGAATCTCCGCTGGAATTGCAAACGAGCGTCAGCAGGTGCGCGCGCGCATTTATTTTCGTTACCTGGCACTCGAATAGCTGTTATGATCCCTTGTAATGTTCTGGAATTGCACTCATTTTTTTTCTTAAAGTCCGCGTATTGTGTTCCATGTAAAAATAATTTTATTAAGATGATAATATTGAATTATAAAAATTAGACATACGACAGCTATGTAAAAACCTATGGCAAAATTGGCCATGAAATGAGAATGAGAACCATGTAAAATAATTTTTTTCGAAAAGAGTAACTACAAGAGTTGTTGGTCGGAGTCTTCTCGGTAGACAACAACCCCCGAACCGGTGGAAGATCCATTAAAAACAACCTCTTGACGATTCAAAACTGTCATTTAATGATTTTGTGTACACAATTTGTTACAAATTTCTAACTTGCTTTATATACTTATTTGACATTTTATTATTGTTTTTTTGAGTTGACATAATGACCTCACATGTATTTTAATGACATTCTCACATTAATGATTCTTGTTTTAATTTGGTATTGCATTTAATTATAATGATTTTTTACATAATTTAATTCAGAATAAAATAAATAAATAGCACGATGACGTGCTTTGTCACTTGTCTTGCACATCGATAGATCGATAAAACATGCATGTTCGCCAATTAGTTCATAAGACCCGAAAAATGTATCGACCTTGTTTTAGGCAAATAAATGTTCTTTCTTCCTATTATTACGTTTTCGAAATCCTTCAGATTCTTAGTTGGATAAATATTTTTTGAGTTTGAGTTTGCACTCGTACATTCGCCGTGGGCTAATTCAGTCGTGGCCACTGCACGGTTTTATTGGTATTGTTAATGAGCACTGTCTGCTTGAAGCGGACTGAAACAATTCATCTTACGGTTTATTAGTCAATGTATGGTAATGCATGCAAGTTTTAGGTTTCTTTTCCTGTTAACCCTTAAATCGCTAGAGACAATTGATTTTCTGTATTCCACTTTTATAATATTCCACTTTTGTAAACTTACGTTCTTAGTATAATATATAAAGTTATATTTAAATGTTAATAATGCTGCTGATTGATAATTAGCCGAGTGATTGTTTACGGTCGCACGCATTCATAAATACTATAGTAACTACATTTTAGAATACTTCTAATTTTCTATATTTTATAGTAAGAAAAAAAATACTAAATTAAAAACGGTTTTTAAATTTACTGCAAAATAAACTCTTCAACTTTATAATATATGTAGCTATAAGTGCCAAACCGCACCGACGTCAAAATTATGAAAAAAATATTTTTTAGCTTTTTAGTTTCATGTCGGTATTTTTTCGTAAAAAAATATTTATCTCATTGAATCTTTTAACCTCTCTGAAGAAAAATCTTAATAATGACTACAAGAACAGACATCACACTATTTAGACCTTATCGTATAGACCTGTACAAAGAAATAAATTGCAGCAACCTTCGCGATCCCAACGCCCGCAACAACAAAACAATGCTACGAATAGGTACCTTCAAACGTAAACGAACGACATTTGCGATAAAGATTTCTATTAAAATAACCAAACTATAGGTACATCTTACCGAATCATTGACCATAGACGCAATCCAACGCCAGACCTAGCTCTTGCCGAGAGCAAAACCGTCAATGTACACCGACCCACCAAAAAAACTCGACCTATAGAAAAAAAAACTGATAGAAAGTGTCAGAGGAGTCATCGCCTCTTGGTATCGGGCCAAGCCGTGGCAAGGTCAACAGTTTGATAATAGGCATAAGCCATTATGAGTAACAGATTGTTTGTTTATGTTTTTTTTCGTCGCATTAGGGTCACTGGCACAGCTGGAAAGCGGACGGTGTATCACGAAAAACTAGTTTAATGAACGTGTCGCATGCGAATCATGCGATAGCACTTTTATAACCTTCCGAGTTCCGCTTTATGAGGGTTTGAACACGTAATTGCTTAGATGCTAAAACATAAGCTTTTCGCCCGTTTATATTATTTATTTGCANCTCGTGCCGCTCGTTGGGAACATTTAATGAGCTGATGATGTTGCTGGAGTTTTATTGTTTTGTTTTATGATTTGTGAGAGATGGTTTGAACTTGGTGTATGGAAGGTACAAGATTGGGTTGATTGGGTTTAAAATAAATTGTAGGTACCACCGCAGTGCCAGATATCGTCCCGTGAAATAGAAGTGTTTGCACTTGCACTATGTGACAACTATTCAATTAACAAATCGCCATGTTTTGCAGTAGCCCGTTTACCAACACGAATTACTCTTTCACCAAAAGGTTGGCTGGAAGAAATTGCTACCTTAGCAATAAGGCCGCGCACATTTTACTCGTCTTGTGTTGTAACTTGTTATATTGTATTTGTTTCTTATCTGCAATAAAGTATTTTTTATTATATCTTAAACTGTAAAAAATACGTAACTTACAATCTTTGTAAAAAAGGACTGTTCTGCGATATATTGAAGCCTGTATACTTATTTATTACTAGCTGTTTCCCGTGGTATTACCTGCGTTATAAGATAATCTCCCGCAGTATAATATAACCAAGAATCGTTCCAATAAGCCATAGTAAAATATTACTTTATTTTCCAAAAGTATTGTCTAAAATAAAAGTCGTCTTTGTTTTCATCAGCTACCTGCTCAGAAATTTTCTGTTTTTCAAATAAAGTTTTTTTTCTTTCTTTCTTATTATGATAAACGTCAATAGGGTCGGATCAATTAGAGAAAAGGGGAGCGTACGTAAGGGGACTGGGTCAGGGGGCGATTGTGTCGCTAATCCTCGCAACTTTGCGGCGACTGTATTAACTAAATGACTGTCACACCGAAGCCCGTATTTAGACCATGTTCCATAAATTCGTACTGCTATAATCCCCACTGGTATGGCTGGAAGCTTGTGTTACATAAAATATCTTTTCTGATTCACGCAGGTTGAGATAGTTGGAATTTTTATTTCCGTTTATCGCTATATCGCTACCAGTAGCAAAAAGTTTTAATATTTTAGTAGACCATTTGACCATTGGTAATTTTGATTAGCGAAAATCAAGAAACTCATAAAATCTGGATTTCATAGGTTTCGTTGTTGGAAACTTTTTATTTTCTTAGCAAATGGACAATTTTAGGTGAACAACAATGTTTATACGTATACGTAGCTATTCATTGCCCGTTAATTGATAAAACCGGAGGTAGTATCCCGTGTTGAGTTCCCATAGTTTGTTGATGAATTATTCATTGAGTATTCGCTTAGGTTCTGGACTTTAATTCTAATATGTCTTACGTCTTTCGCTTTTGTGTTCTCTTTTCACCTATATTTTCGTTATTTTCTATTAATCATGTGGGTGATGTGAAAAGAAACATCATTTTAACCACATTCGCGTCATCAAAGCAAATTTTGAATTGGTATAGAACTTTAGAAGGCAGAATGCAGGGAAAGATGGCGTAAATAGATAGCGTACATAGATGGTGATAGAACATTTTATATAAAACTAATGGCTTGTAGGATAAGTGCATAAGTTAAACTCCATATTTACATGCTTCGGTGTGACACACATCCAAACTTTACCAACCAATCGCAAGGGCTGAGGTGTATTAATGAAAGTCAATAGAGCCGCTCGCCGGTCGGTAAAAATTGCTAAATGAAAAAAGTTCCACAACGAATTTGTCACCGATAGCGATCGCCTTTGTTTTGACGACCCCGACCTTTCTCGAAGTTTAGTCTCAGCGCGTTTGTGTTCGAGTGTTTAATAGATTTGGTCGTGGGAATTGAATTTCCTGGGAATATTTTTAGGTTATCTGCGTCCTTTCTAATCAGTCTTACGTTTGTTTTGCTTGTATGCAAGAGTGTTAATAGCAAACGTCTCAATCGAGCGATAAAACCTGGCATCCTTCAAGAAGAGAGCGTATTCCCACTTAAAAGGCCGGCAACGAATTTCTTTGCCTTCTGGTATTGCAAGTGTACATGAGCGACGGCGTCATTTACCATCAGATGAGCCGCCTGCTCGTTTGCCCGCTATAACATAAAAAAACACTTTACACCAGATAGGTCGTCCAAAAATATATGAGTTCGAAAAGTCATATTAGTACGTGGCGGGATTTGCACTTGAAGGAAGGAAGGTTCACACCAATGAGCCACCGGCGCTCTCAGAAACCGTTAGTGGCCTAAACTATGTGTGCTCTTTTCAGACCGGGAAACTAGTTAATAAAATAAAAAAAACCAGGCACAAGAGACCTAAGAACTGCTATCTCAGGTGACGGGCGCAGTGCGGCAGTAATGGAGAATGCTGTCTCATCGCCAGCTCATTAAACGTCCCCGCCAAGGCGCAAGCCTTACCGTACGCAGGTGTATAGGCCTTAGTAATCCACGCGGGCCCAGTGCGGATTGGACGACTTCACGCTCAACCTTTGAATATTTTCGCAGGTATGCGCAGGTTTCCTCAAGATGTTTTCCTTTACCGTAAGAGCATCGGATAACGTTCATATAATTTCGAAAATTCGAAAACACTTTGGTACGTTGCGGGATTTGAACCTGCGCCCTCCAGATCGGAAGGCAACAGTCCTCACCATTGAACCACCGACGCTCTAACTAATATATAACTGTCTATCAGTTGTTAATTTTCCTTCAATTCCGCTCTGTCATGGTCGGGCCATCAGATGAGTGTCCTGACCTGTATACTCTGTAACATAAAAATTTAATAAATAAAGTTGAAGCCCTTCCATTCCAATGGCAACATGGCGCAGACTTTTAAAAATAAACTGAAATGCAATTGAGCTCATATCTATCCGTCATGGATGTTATAAATCGCAAATTAGATCTGAATCCGCTCGACGCAACTTGCATCTAGAATTTCCTGGAGTGTGATGCGGTAAGTCGAGTCTGGAGCTCAAATAGGTGGTTCAGTATACACATATTTTATTGCTACGAACCAATGAAATAAATTTTAAATAAATATCATGTACTGTCATTTAACCATCGCCATCTAGCCCCTAGTTAATAATGACGCTTGTAGTAAGGGTACTAAACACAGTACAAAAGATAATACGTTTATGTATGTATATAAATCATGTACTTTTTTGTAATAACATACATACTTTACGAAGGAATATCTGCACCAATAAATAAATAAAAATTATTTACTGATATATACACAGTGCACTCTAGCCCTAAGTCGTAACTATATATATGAAAAGTATAAAAGAGTGACTATCGAGTTTCTTCTCGAAGATCCTACTTATTCCGACCTGGTGGTAGAGTCATAATAAATAACATAATAACAATTGACGATTCAAAAGCATCTTTCCATTCAACCTATCATAGTCCACTGCTGGACAGGTCTCCCCCATTTTGCGCCAGATATCCCGGTCCTCCGTTTTTCTCATCCAGCCTCCACCAGTGACCTTCTGCAAGTATCTATAAAAGAGTTATAATGAATAAATCAATATCCACTGACATTCACACAGCGCCATCTAGCCCCAAGTTAAGCGTGAAGCCTGTATTATGGATACTGAACAACGGATAAACATACTTTTTTTTTTGTAAATATTTACATATAAAACACCCAGACAATTACCAACAGACATGTTAATGCACACAAATGATTGTACTGCCCGGGGATCGAACCCGGAACCCTTGGTGTTGCAGCCGACGTCTCAACTGCAACACCAAATGGGTCGTCATATTTATTTGTGATTTGAACAAAGATATTTTGATTTGATTTAAACAAATTCCGTTTACCCAAGGATCCTCAAAAAACCAAGCTCGATAACGTCGTCTGTAAACGAATCCAACTACCGAGCCGGCTCCACGTGCATAATCTTGCATACTGAGACGGTTCATATGTTGATAAAATATCGTATTGATATTTGAATGCATTAAATTATAAGTATACTAGCTTTTTCCAGCGGCTCGCGTTGATTTGGGAAAACACGGTTCAAGTGTTTTTGTCTACTTATATTTTTCTTTCTCACTTTCCAGTAATTTGTTTTATAAATATTTGTGGCCAATAAAAATGTTTCTTTCTTCTTTCGCTCCTTCTTTCCCTTTCCTGGTTACGAAAACAGAATATAATTTTTACGCTGTTGTAGATAATATTATACGTCTTTTTAAAGCTTCCTATTCTCAATAAATAATATAAAAAGTTTATTGGCAGTAACAAAAATTAGGTACATTAATAGAACAAGTGTCCAGTCAGTGTCCACTTTGAAGCTACTAATTGCCTGTATCAGGGAACACTGCTATTTTGAATGTCGGTAAAATTTTACAGTTATATATAAAGGATCAGCATCATTGTTAGACAGACTGCGAGGGAGCCCCAACAGTATCCTAAAGAGTATAACGGAGACCTACGACTCTCCTATATTAAAACATTTCGTGCGTTTGCTGACACAGAGCGACGTATGTGATCGGCGGATGCAGCGATAAAATGTTTTGTATGTTTGTTTTGTTGTGTTTTGTACTAACAATAATATTAATATTATAATTATATGCCTACTAATACTACTAATCAATGGATCAATTTGTAATCTGAAAATAAATGCTTATTATTATTATTATAAAAAGGAACACAACAAAACTAATATCTCTAAAATTACAACCAAGAACAGGATGCAACATTTTGTGTATTGTGTGTTGCTGCTTTTCGTGTGTGTGTGTGTGTGTGTGCGTGCGTGCGTGCGTGCGTGCGTGCGTGCGTGCGTGCGTGCGTGCGTGCGTGCGGCGTGCGTGCGTGCGTGCGTGCGTGCGTGTGTGTGTGTGTGTGTGTTACACACAAACATACGAAGGGTTTGTTTAAATCCACAAGCTTTGTCGCGGCAAATCAAATTTCCGTTCACAAATAGAACATAACCACTAATGTTGTAAATCGTAGCTGCTACGCCGTAGCGTAACGCGTGTCGACATCGTTGCACGGACCTCGTAGCACTTACTCAATGTGTCACATTTCATCAACCAGTTGCTACGAGCTGAGACTCAATAATGTCGGTATAATAATATGAAAATGTTATGAATATTGAATTATAGGTCTAAATTAAATAACACTCTGTTAATTATATTGGTTTCTAAGAATTATATATGTATGTTATTGTTTGAAATATTTAACATGTATTATGATTTTGCTATTAACTAGATTTCTATTTGGATTAAGTATCTGGTTGCCATTATATTATATATAATATGCGAGTTACCAAAGCCCAAATTACTTGATTCAATTTAGACATATATATTTTAAAATCATATTCATTTTATAATATAACACATTATTATTCAAATATGTTAAATATATTTAAATTCTAATTTAATCAGTCACATATTCTACTATTTACCTCCTACCTTTGTATAAACATACATATTATACTA
>PQWD01012099.1:0-20515 GCA_019425675.1 Leucinodes orbonalis
TCCGGAAAAATTTCCACAGGAAAAGACGGAATTAAATTTGTTGATTACGTAAGAATTTTACGGAAGAATTCTTATTATTCAGCACACTAAATTGATTGCTTAAAATGCTTTCATCTGATTTTGGGTAAGAATTAACAACCAATCGTTTATCATATAAAATACCTTTTGAATCAGAGGCTCATTGCGTTCAAATGATATCAAATCGAGATGTATTTATTTAATTAAAAGGTTCTTATAGAACACTTATGAATTACAAATTATAATCTACCACTGGTTTAATCTGGTTTGAACTACTCATGTACTAACAAAAATCCAGCAATAAACACGAAAGTTACTGTAACTAATTAAGATTTTTTTTTTTCATTCTTTCGTTTAAATAAAAATTACATTAGCGCTTTGTTTAATGAAATAAAGCGTCAAGCCAGTAAAGTTCTACTATTCGCCTATGATATTCTGTTTATATTAAGGTAGATCCGCCACCCGTGCCTCAAAAACGAACCGCCAAAGAGAATACACTTGAAGGCTCTTTGTTCAAAGGTAAATGTACGCTCATTCGAAATATGTGTAATTGTGCTGTCGCTGCATTCGGAACACTTTTTTCCAGTTATTTTCTGAACATGTCATATATACTTTTACATCATTGAACGACATGCGATATTGTGTTCATGTTTAATTCATGTCCATCTTGTTCATGCAAAGTCCATACATTAAATGGAAGGTTATGATAATGCATTGTTTTTATGCCGCTGAAAAGGTAGGGCAAACATAATTCTTATATAAAAACCAACTCATCAATTTGCTTTACGTAAATAGAACCAGAAAATTAACTTTATGTTACGGATTAATTTAGGTGGTAGACTCGGCACTGAATCGTCTAGGAAGGTACCACCGCAGTGCCAGGTATCGTCCCGTGAAATAAAAGTGTTATGCATTTTTGTGTTTTAGGGTATTGCTTACTTGCTGCAGCAAGTGAAATTATCGTGTATTAGAGACCTAACATCTGTTGTCTCAGGTGACGAGCGCAGTGCGGCATTAATGGAGAATAATAACTGTCTATCAGTTGTTGGTCTTCTTGAATGCCGCTCTGTCATAGTCAGGTGTATCCCTTACCATCAGGTGAGTATCTTGACCGTCCTGTACACTTTGTAATATTAAATAATAGCTTGTAAAAAATATTAGTGACTGTACCTACCATGGACACCCGTAATTCTGAAGGAGCAGCTAGTCCATACCCCTAAAAAATATAGTACCCTTAAAAAGGAAGAGGGCTAAGGATGAATAGGGTGAGATCCCCTAACCCCCTGGGTTTAGGCCTCTGTTGACCTCACTGTTATTTCTCCCACATAAAATCCGCAATATCTTTAATTAAAGATATTTTGAATTTTATTATTATTAAAGATTGTTAAACAGCATTGCTATGGACAGATCGGGCCTTAACCCACCACGCGGGCCTAATGTGGATTGGTCAGCGTTAACAACTACCAACCTAAGATTGCTATGCTATGCGAGAAGGCTTGGAGTATAACATTATAATCTGATGATGATGAAGATGATAACTCGTTATGCAAAAACTTCTGAAAGAATAACTTCTTAAAGGATTTTAAAATGATTTAGCTTACACAGGCAATGACACAGGCTATATTATTCCCAATGCCCGCGGAAACGGAAACTTTCAGGTGAGGCAGCGGAGCACTGTTAGTAAAATAAATTATACCTTCACACTTTTGCTCTAAAAGCATACACCAGAGTTAAAATACTGCTTTTGTACAACTAGTACTCGCCAGCATTTGTTAATCTAAATAAGTTAAGCATTAGAGAAGCTTTTGTGGGTTTTGTTTTAACTACTGTTTCCCGAAACTCCTTGTTTATTTTTTGCAAAGTCCACGTTATTTTCCTTTGGTTTTAATAAAACAAAAACAGGATCTTGTTAAATTCTGTCGCTTTGTTTATTCCGTGGGCTATCTTTTACGTAAATGAGGATTTATGATCAATACAATGGAAAAAAGAAAACCGTTTCAAATGTTTGTCGGCTTCTTTTGTAGAGCTGCATAGATTATACTTGTATTATTTTGTGTTTACACGTCAATATCATCAGCTCATTAAACGTCCCCACTGAGAGGCACGAGCCTACACGTATAGGCCTTAGTCGTCCACGCGGGCCCAGTGCGGATTGGACGACTTCACACACAACCTTTCCTCACGATGTTTTCCTTCACCGTAAGAGCGTCGGATAACGTACATGTAATTTCGAAAATTCGAAAACACATTGGTACGTGGCAGGATTTGAACCTCAGCCCTCCCGGTAGGAAGGCAACAGTCCACACCATTGAGCCACACGTGCATGATAAAAACTTTGCTATGAAAATCCTATAGGGGAAACCATGGGCTCCACATGTAGTGTTGTGCTTATCGGCTAACACACCAAGAGATCCGGGTTTGAACCCCGGATCTGTTAGTGTAATATAGCCCATTTATGTGCATAAATATTGAATTTGTAATGGTCTGCGTCTATGTAAAATAAGTGTGAATTTGTGAACAAAAGTATACAAGAAAATTTGTCCGTTATTTAATAAAAATGCGATAATTTGGTTAAGAGGCATTATTGAAGCTATCACTAGGTAAACGGTGTCAACCACTGCAGAAGATATATTTTAATAACCATGTAATTTTATTAAGTCAAAAAAATAAAAATAATCATAACAAAAAGAGAAAACTTCGACATTGCTGATTCAATTAATCGTAAAATCGTAATGAACGCGGAGCCGTATCAACAGCTGTGACCTATTTAGAAAGAAAACTTGGAAGAAAAACAATATAAAGTTAAAATTAACAACTTCGTCCGAATGGTATTTTTTTAAGCTGTCTGTTTGTTGTTTTTTTATTTATGCCAACTGTGTCCTTACGATAACCATAAAGACAATGGTTTAGTTAACTCTCATACCCTCGCCCCCCAAACATAGTCAGAACTCAATTCTTGGGAACCAGAGTGGATTTTACAATTACCCTCTGATATGTGGTAAATTCGCCAAATAATAAAAATGCATTATTCATGCAATTGCACTGATCGCATTACGCATCATCATTATCAGCCTTTAACTATGGGGAGTTTAAGCCATTACACCACAACCACCTACCACGCGGGCCAAATGCGGATTGGTGCGTGTTGCCAACTACGAGTACCTTTCTTAGATAGAAGCTGGAAACAGCGGCTTACAAAGCCCTCGGAAACACGGAAAAAAATAAAATTGCTATCATCATCTTTAGCTCATTATACGTTCCCACCGAAGGGCAAGAGCTTCTCGTATTGGGTGTATAGGCCTTAATCGTCCACGCAGGCCCAGCGGACTGGCCGATTTCACGTATACTTAACCTTTGAATTTTGTCGTAGACGTCTGCAGGTTTCCTCACGATGTCCTTCACGTAAGAGCGTCGGATAAACGCACATCTAATTTCGAAATTCGAAAGAAATTGGTACGTGACGGGATTGAAACTGCATCGTCCAGATCGGAATGCAAAAGTTCACACCAATGAGTCACCGACACTATTTAGAAACCTACGAGTATTTATTGACAGTTTCATAGTTAAGCTATGGAATGCCTTTGCCGTCACAGTTTATAGTACCTACATCCTGGCACACAACAAACGTAATTTATATTTCCTATTTTAAACAAAGACGTATACATTTGCTATCAATTTTCATTTGGAACACGTATCTAGGGAATCATAAATTGACTTCTCAATTGGCTGGGTAGTGAACGATCCCAAGTAATTAAGGCATTCGTAGAGTCTTAGAATGCTTTCGGATAGCTTTGTAATTAGGGTTGCATATTGCAAGTTTTATTAGTATAATATACTTTAGTTGGGTGAGATAATATTAAAAAATAAATAAAACTTACTGTAAGCAATGATATATTTTTGTAACTTTTGCCGATCTGTTTGTTTCGGCTAATCCGAGAATTTCTGGATCTATTTTGAAATGTATTGGTCCGGTTGTCTCTTTATATAATATGTATTATAAAAGTATTACATGAGTATTTTAAATGTGTTATTAAGCAAACATATTATAAGCACCTTTCTTAGTATGGGCGAGATGGACTATGTAAATATCGGTGGAAAATATTTTATATTAAATTTTCAGTGCCTTTCACAAAAACTTCAAAGAGAAAGATTATTTTTTATTTACGGGTGAAACCGCGAACATGCTATTGTGTAATTAATAATATAGATAGATAGACAGAAGGCAACAAAATACAATATAAAGTGCAAGCAGAGCACGGCCGTGTTTAATCAGAACTCATTACTTTGTCTCACATAGCCTCTACGTGTTGGCGCATGTCACCACGCAAGCTTCAAAGGACCAGTCTATGAACCGTGCACTCCTAACAGAGACTACAAATAATAATAATATAATTCATACATTTTACTCACGCACATTTACACACATATAACTCAGACACACTTTTTAGTTACACGTTATTAGAAGGATAGATAAGGTGTCCCTATTCGAGCCAAAGCCATCACCAGCCGTGGTAGTTAGATCATTTCAACAACGTTTTAGTTATCTGCAACGTACACTCTGGTTTTCTGTAAGTCATTATTATACCGGTTAATCCGGCCCAAGCATGACTCTCCCATACATATTTTGCGGTCGTAGAACCGTCGGAAATAATTAACTTTAAAGTTTTTTTCGAAGTGTTAACCCTAACAAAACGTAATCAATTTAAAATGTTCGGGAAAGTCCAGTCTGGGCATTCGTCTTTATTGGAAGATTTTTTTCCCACATTTGGGGCTTGTTAAGACATACCGAATGTTCACGAAAGAAAATTTGCAAATTGGCATCTTCTTTAGAACTGCGTTGAAAAGGTTTCAGACTGATATCTCGTTCGAAAAGAAAAATACGCTGTTGACTTTGGTTGATATATTTTACGGTTTTATTATGTAACGTAATTTCTGTAAGATTTTTTGTGTTAAATGTACAGGCGGTCAAGACGCTCACTTGATGGTTAGTGATACGCCTGACATACAGCGGCATTAAAGGAGATCAACAGCTGATAGACCGTTATTATTCTCCATCATATTCGCACTGCCCAACACCCAAGAACAGATTTTATGTCTCTCATACCTGGTAATTTTACTAGCTAAATTGCCCTCATTCCGAAATAAAAAGTGCAAACCATTTCTATTTCAGGGACAAATATCTGGCACTGCGGTGGTACCTACCTAGAGGCTCAGGACCGAGTCGCCTAGTGTTTTAACAAACTGGAAAAAGCGCAGAAAGGGACTTTCACTATGCGCTTTCACCGCGGGATTCGAATCCACGACCCCAGATCTAACCCAACCTTATCGCACTAGACAAGGTGACATTGACAGTTCAATCAAGTACGTACTAAAAATATAACATAACAACATCATGGACGTAAAAAACAGACAAATTGTCATTTGTACATAAAATTTGTCCCCGAAATGACAGCTGCTGTCTATGTAATTTTGACAAATAATTATCTGATATTTTTGGTTATATATTTTAATGTTTTAAAGCAGTAATATGTAATCGAATTGTTCATTTAACTACGAAAACTAATTCCTGTTTTATTTTCTTTGATCACTTCGGTTTTTGCACGCAGTATTTTTATCGGCTCCGCTGACAGAGCCAATTGCCATAATTTTACATCCAAAAACTGGCGAATTATGTCACATATTTGTTGTCAGTATGACTCCGCTTGTATTTTTTTATACGCCCATGACAACAATGTTTGGTGAATTTCATTCGTGTCTTGAAAGATTTATTATCTTATCTATTGAAGTGAACAAGGGTTTTGCTTCCAAACAGCCTGAAGCTTACTTCAAAAGTTCGATGCAATCTCTATCGACCGATGTCTTGCAAAAGACGGCCCAAAGTTTCTATACAAACCTTTTGTACTAAATTCATTAAAGTCATAAAGTTTATTTGGTTCAAGTTAAGGCGAAACGCGAGCTCAATTATTCAGAATTTAGATATAACTTAATTGAAGTATTTTAAAACTGACAAACTTTTTACTTTTTTCGAACCGTCAAAACTTCATATCTCCATACATTTTCTAGTGAATTCTGACGTCACGCGTAAAGATTATCAAGTGATTTCTTGGTATTCATATTTCTATGGATTTACTTTTTTCACTCCGACATTTCACACAATTCTTTTTGTAAAAATATAAAGGATTCTTTATTGGCCAGGCACTGGATCAAACCGAACCTGGTAACCCTATAATGGACTTCTGACGTAACATAATTTTGAACTTGCACCAATCGTAAAGTACCTACAATATTTGAGTGGGACGCCCACTTAAGGGTTTTTAATTAAATTTAAACCAAAGTTCAGCTTTGTAAAGACAATGGTGAATCGTTGCTGATTGATAGAGTCTTAATTATTGTGAGGCCTGAACAAAATTTGTTACCACAATGTAAAGCTGTACATTACTTAAATATCTTTAGTTTTATTCATAATCATCAAATTAAATTGATAAATAAAATATCCACTGACATTCACACAACGCCATCTAGCCCAAGTTAAGCGTGAGCCTGTATTATGGGTACAAACAACGGATAAACATACTATAATTTTTTTTGTAAATACTTACATAGATAACACCCAGACAATACAACAGACATGTTGATGCACACAAATGATTGTACTGCCGGGATCGACCGGAACCCTTGATGTTTCAGTGACGTCTCAACACTTCACCAAATGGGTCGCCAAATTTTGTTATTTTTTCATATAATTATTAAGGTTTAGGAAGATGTTTTATTGTTTCACAAAAATCATTAACATGAGAAACAGACATCTAGTCTATGTCTATGCTTTTCAAAAATAATATCAATTTATTAAAATTATTATCTGTTAATTGAGGAGCGTCGGTGGCTCATTGGTGGGGACTGTTGCCTTTGATCCGGAGGGTGCAGGTTCGAATCCCGCCAAGTACCAATGTCTTTTCAATTTTCGAAATTGTAACGTTTTTCCGATACTCTTACGGTAAATGAAAATATTGTGAGGAAACCTGCGCACGCCTGCGAAATGTTCAAAGGTGTGCGTGACGTCAGCCAACACACACTATATAGGTACACACACTTCAATATCTAAGATTCTGTTGATAAATAATTTAAATTGTTGACACTGCAGTTTACGAAGCACACTTAGCAACGTTTAATGGGAAAAGCAATTCAATTAAAAATACCTCTGAACGCGGCCTGTAATCTCCAACTGTGAACAGCCTTAGTGCCCTCATGTCTTAATGAAAGCGGCTATTGCTTATGTAATTTTCAAGGTTCAGCGTTAAGTGCTGGATATTGTTGAACTGAGAACTGAACGGTCTTTTAAAATAATTGACTAATTTCTAGTAAGCGTTGGTATATTAGTGTGGACAGTTGCCTTCCTACCTGGACGGTGCAGGTTCAAATTCCGCCACGTGCCAATTCTAGATTGTTGCAGACGAGTTCTAGACTGCGTATTGTCAGCGTATCGTAGGGCCGCTCTGGCCCGACGGACTTGCGAAAACTCGCTGGTTGAGGCTTCATGAGAGATGGAGGGTCAGATTATTTGGATAGCGTCCCGTAACGTAAACATTTAGAAAAAAAAATTGTGCCGGTTTTCTCACGATGTTTTCCTTCGCCGTAAGAGATCTGATAACGTAATAATTGAAAACATTGGTACGTGAGGTATTTGAACTACGTATCCTATGTTATTAGATAATAACTAGTACAGTGCGTCATCAATTGTTGTTTATACATTGAGATTTCATTTAAAACTAATTCTGAACAAATAGTCTATTGAAATGGAGTTAGTTGAAAACAAACTGAAATTACAACACAAACATCGGGCTCACTCCAAAAATTTACGTATACACGAAATGTCTAAAACATGAATCCCCAAATTTGTAAGGTGCCCTTAGTGTAGGCAGGACCAATTTATATCTATTGCCTTTACCTTTCTGCTAGTATTTATTTCATTTTCTTTTTAGTTCTGAATACATTTTAACATTTAAACGGATTATCATTTTATAAATTCAATTGCAGTTAAATTTCCTAAAAATCGCAGCGCCATCTAGCCCAAATTAAAAGCAATGCTTTATACTATGTCTTCTGATTTAACCCGACCAATAAAAACCAGTATGTTCAAGCTCACTGGGCTATAGCATATGGCGCTGTGCGAATATTATTATTATAAGATTAACTGTCAATGACGATTATTAAAGCATTCATTTTCAGAAGATTTTTTTATCTTATATAATCAGATATTTGAACCGCCGTCTCACCTGATGGTAAGTGATAATGCGGCCGAGGATGGGCCATGCCTAGAAACAGCCTATATACCCTTGCCTTGAAGACGGCAAGGTTGAAATGATCAGGGAACACACAAGGAGGCCAAGAGTTCAATTCCTTTGCAGTACGCATTAGGAACGGAAACCATAGCTAAGTTTGAATAATTTTTATTTCCATTTCACGAACCAAAAACTGGAATAGCCGGAACTTAACTTAGTGAAATTACCAGGTATAAGAGACATAACATCTATTGTCTGGGGTAACGGGCGCAGTGCGGCAATGATAGAGGATAATAACTGTCAATCAGTTTTTGGTCTCCTTTAATGCCGCTCTGTCATAGTCTGGCGTATCACTTACCATCAGGTGAGCGTCCAGACCGTCCTGTACACTTATAACAGTTATAACATTAAAAAAGCTTTTACAGTACCTCAGTGTCGTCATAACGATGTTATTTCGCCGACGACCTATTGATAATAAAGACAACCCCGGTGCGCATAGTATTCTAGATAGTTCTACGAATGAAAGGGAAACCATTGTTAGCCTGATCCACTCGATCCGAACAAATTCCTTGGCAATCCAGACGTAAATCGCCGGACCTGAATTTATATTTCTTGGCACAAACTTGCTTATTAGTTTTCCAAGTATGCATATTGCATTTATGCGCTCGCCTGGAACGAGTTTGAAGATTTTATTATATACCGGCTATTTATTGAGATGGAATATAGCTATATTTATTTTTTAATGATACTGTTTTATATATTATGGTACTAAGGACCTGGATATCTTGCTTTCGTCCATCAATCTTAACACCTTGTACAGATCCCGATGCCCTAAATTGTTTGCACTCCAAGTTACAGGAACAACACCTCTTCTACAATCCATAGTACGTATGTGTCGCCTTTACAATGAACTGGTCCGTGATCATCCTGTTGTTGACATTTCTATTGGAAGGCCGAATGTATTCAGACTAGCTTATTTCAATCTTAATTAACTTTTTTTTTTGTGTAAAAATTTAACCTATCTTTACAAAATTTTTGTTTGCCTAGTTAGGACGCAATGTTCCTAGGTTATAGTTAAGCCCTAAATTGGCTATGTAATTTGGCTTTTCATGTTGACTGTAACCTGTTTTTTGTGTCTTATTAAAATAAATAAATATATCTGATGCACAGAGGACCTATTGGACATAGAAGTGGAGTGCGATAGTAACTATTATTTGTAATCCCTAGCCTTTAATATTCAACCTTAATGACCATACAAGCTGCCAAGTAGGCAACGTTGGCGGATAATAATAAGAAACAAAGAAAAAACATTTATTACAACAAAACTAACTTAACTCAGAAAATAGTAAGTGATAAGAATAAAAGAGCAACAATTGTATAGTTTAAAATCACACGAAAGAGTTAATTATAAAACGAGATAAAAAAAATACAAAAAGACGGTCAAGAGGTCCCGCCGCAGCATAAACTGCACCGCTAAACTCTACAGCAACACTGTTATTTTGGCTAACTATCTACCTTCATGGGTTTCCTTCAACACTTAATCGGGTGTACGTGTGGCTGACCACTAGGTGAGTGTTTCAACGTTTAGTGACATAAAAAAATCCGAAGAAAAACAAAGTTCTCAACGCTTACTTTAAGTAAAGCTAACTAAGCTCTACTACAAATTATACCTTTTAGCGCTGGTACCAAAATATTGAACATAAGCTGCATTGAGCACGCGGGAGTTCTATTGACCCATTTTGAATTAACCATAACAAGATACAAAATCAAATGAGAAATGTACACAAACAGTGATTATTTCAAAAACTCAAAAAGCGCAGTTAAGAGCCGCGCGAATATAAAATACTTCAAAGTGAAATAGTTTTATAGAAGATGAATTTTCATATTAGTAAAATTAAACACAAACTCAAAATACCTTTATTCAAATAATCATTTTCAGACACTGTTGAATGATCAAGTATTATTATTTATATTTATTATGATGCTTTCATATTTTCGGCAAAAGAACGGTTTTCGAGAAAAGCTGACAAGAAACTCGATAGTCACTCTTAAAACATAATACCTCGGCGTTACATAATTAGTTTATTCATTATTATGAATGTCATTTAATTCAATTCATAATGAGTAGTTGTGTAAGAAGTTATTATATTGTATTAAAAACTTGTACATAACGATATTAAAGTAAATGTTTATAAATAAATTGATAAGTATAAGCGAGTGTATAAGAAATAATATCATTTTGCATATAAACAATAAAATTGGGAAATATCGAACTAAGTTTTATTCCTTTATAAGAAACGATAGAGACAGGAAATTTCATATTATGACATGACGTTTCCCTCGCAAAGCATTGAAATTTCAAAACAATATTAGATTTATCATACTTTCGACGTTTGAATATAAAATATAAATTGTATTGCAGAAAATGATTTCACGTTTCTGGTTGTTTACGATGTTGCATTTGAGATTTTTATTTTATTTACGTTTTTCTAGGTAAATTAACTTTTCATATTATAGGGGCACATCTAAAAAAATTGCATTTTTGAGTTTTGCTCATATATGCCCAATATCAACACATCCAACAAAGAGAGAACGTGCAATGAAGTCGCGGAAACTAATTTTGTGACTTTTTCATTTTTCCGAGTATAGTGTGTCATTTGAATAATGCTGGTATAAATTTGATATGCAATAAGTAATTCATAACTAATGGGCTTACTCTTTTAATATTATTATTTTGCAATTTATGATTTAATTTATTTATGACCGATTTTGTGAGAACAGAAAGGGCTCAAGAATCTTTAAACGCGATTTCCCCACAATAATGTTTTTCGAATTGTGCCCCTATAATATGAAAGCTGTTATGTTGTTCCAAAAAAGTAAAAAATCCGTTGTTCGATAACTAGCTCCATGTTTCCATTGAAGCTCCATGGTGTTGTGAATATAAATAAAAAATATCATATTAGGTTTTTTTTATCCGTAACTTGTTGAATTTACATTCAAGTACTGGTGTCACCGATCTCCAGGCGTCCGTGGCCAATGGGAAAAGTTTCCAAATAATAGATTGCACAGAGTTGGGACATCGATCGTCAGCGCGGTCTACAAGCGACTCGGCTAATGACTTAACTTCAAGTGGTAATGTTCACAATGACTTCTATCAATCAGTAAGTCAGTACATACCTGAACACCATTAAAAGTTAACCCTTAGATTTTCCGTAAAATGTTTATCATCAGCTCAATAAACGTCCCCACCGAGGGGCATGGATTTATCCAAAAGGTCTCAACCCTTGGCTTAGGGCTTTGCAGAGGCGATAGTTACCGATGGCCGTTGGAGCAGACGAGTTCTGGAGTGGAGACCGCGTCTTGGCAAGCGTAGCGTAGGACGCCCTCCGGCCCGATGGACCGACGGCTTGCGAAAGGTCGCTGGTGGAAGCTGGATGAGAAAAGTGGAGGACCGGGATATCTGGCGCAAAATGTCCCCCATTTTGCGCCAGATATCCCGATCTATGTCCAGCAGTGGACTGCGATAGGTTGAAGAGAGAAGATTACCTAACGTTACTTTTAAGGGGTATCTAATTTCTCATCTATTACAACAAATCGGTCGTTAATATCGAAGTATGTAATTACCAAAATTTCCAGACACAATCTAATGTAAAAGAAAAACAAGAAAGTGTTCAGCGATTCGCGCATTAGTCGGGATCATTAGCTAATCCTGGCTCGTTCCTTTTACCTTCTCACCGATAATGTCTTAATCTCGCTCGCGTAATTACAAGGTATCACGGATACAAATTTAAACCTTGGATCCTTCTAAAAGGATTATAAAAATCACAACTTATTGTCAATAGCATTTAAGGGCAAAAAAATAAGTATATTTTTATTTCGAATGTTCGTTGTTTATCTAAGTTTCGAAGAGACATGTTCATGTTCAAAAATGTTCGTGATTAGGTTCTACAAGAGCGTCGATGGCTCAATGGTGTGGACTGTTGCTTTTGAGATCGGGAGGACGCAGGTTCAAATCACACGTACCAATGGGCTTTCGAATTTGCGAAATTATACGTACATAGCATTTGCCGCGGCTTCGCTCGCGTTAAATTCGGCACAACACGGTACACTTCTCTGGTCAAGAATTTTGGGACTGATTTCAGAAAAATAATATGCAACATTTATTGTTTGTAACAATTGTCCTCATACTTAATTTAGCTTTCTTCTTGTAAACTGTGAAAACCCCCAACTTAAAGGTCTTGGGGTCCATTTCCGAAAAAAAAGTATAAGTATATACACATAGGATTCCTCCCTCCTACATAAAAAAGTTTTGTGTTAATGTTCGAAAATAAAATTATAACTCTAAAGGTTTACATTTTTGTTACATATATATTATATATATATATATATATATATATAATATAAATATATATAATATATATTTAATTATACACTCGCGTGCAAGTAAATCGACTCAAGCCTTAAGTACGCATAACAAGTGATATAACTAAAAAATGCCTTATTATACCTCTATATAATGTTTTACATAATTAAAGCCTAGTAATTGAGCTTTAAAATGGTGTAAGTTGCATGAAAATCGATTCAGTAGTTTAGTAAAAAAGGTTAATGCTAATGATAATGTAAAAAATGTTGAAAATTCATACAATTTCACAGTATGGGGTTATTGTGTTTAAATGAAACAAAATGTGCGTAAGATAAAAAAATTTCGTGTCAATATTTGGTATTCCCTCCTCAGCTCTGATCACTGCTCTCATGCGATTCTTCATCGACCTTATCAACTTTTTAATGGATGATTGTGGTATTCGACCCCACTCTTCTACCAACGCAGTCTTGAGCTCATTGATGTTTGTCGGAGCTGGATTCCTCGCTCTAACTTTCCTTTTGAGCTCGTCCCATATGTGCTCAATGGGATTTAAATCGGGGCTGAGCGCTGGCCAATGCATAGTGTGAATTCCAACTTCGTTCAGGAAATCACGTGTGGCCCGAGCAGTGTGACATCGGGCATTGTCATGCATCAAGATGAAATTTTCCCCAATAAAGCCTTGATAAGGACAACTTGATCCAGTAGAACATTTTCAATGTAACGATCACTGGTCAGACCTCCTCCCCGGCCTGCCAGGAACGAAAACAAGGTCCGTTTTGCCTTCTAAGGAAATTCCAGCCCACATCATGCAAGATCCGCCACCATATGCAACGGTTTCCACAAAGCAGCACTGTGAAAACCGTTCACCGGGACGACGGTATACCCGACCTCTCCTGTCGCTGCCATGGAGACACATCCTCGTCTCATCTGTGAACAGGACTGACTGCCATTGCTCTATGCTCCAATCCAAATGTTCTCGAGCAAAGTGAAGGCGTGCTTGACGATGAGCTGTGGTCAACTTCGGGCCTGTAGCGGGTCTTTTCGGAGTAAGGTTAGCTTCTTTCAACCTTCTTCTAACTGTCCACTGACTGACAGTCACCCCGCGAACTTGACGTAGCTCCTGCTGCACATCTACGCCGGTAAGGTGTCGATTTCGGAGAGAGGTCGAGACCAAAAACCGGTCGTCACGCTCCGAGGTGCACCGGCGTCGGCTGGTATTAGGCCTCCGAGTGAAGGCACCAGTCTCTTGAAACCTTCTGTATACTCTCGAGACAGCGGACTGACTCATATTCAAACGACGAGCGACTTCTCGCTGGTTCAACCCTTCTTGCAACAGGGCAACGACTTGAGCGGCTTCTTCAGGTGTTGTATCCATAATTTTCTTCAAATGACGGCTTTAATTTGCAGAGATGTGTTCAGGTCAACGTTTAATGAGCGACTGATAAGAAAAAAACGATTACAGGGGGTTTTATAGGGGGTTGTGTCGCGCAAGTTGTGAATAGAGCGCAGAGCAGTTTACGGGAGGTTGCGTTCAGTTGCATTCTAAGTACAAGTGTTTATTTAAATTACTGATATTATGCTACCATTTGAAAGCCTAATTACTAGGCTTTAATTATGTAAAACATTATATAGAGGTAAAATAAGTCATTTTTTAGTTATATCACTTTTTATGCGCACTTGAGGCTTGAGTCGATTTACTTGCACGCGGAGTATATATATATATATTATATATTAAATATTGTACATATATACTGAAAAAAGTCCGGTATTTTTATACCCTCCTTCCCTTTCTTTTAAGGCTTTTAGGGCCGATTTCCGAAAAAATTAAAATGAAAGATTTATTGTTTATGACTTACAGCCCTCATACCAATTTTAGCTTTCTACCTTGAAAACTGCGAAAAATCGGATATGGTACTTCCTCCCCTATTTCAAGAGTATGGGGGTGGATTTTTGAAAAAAAAATTATGCTATATTTTTTCGTTTCTGACAAATAGTCCGCATACCAAATTTCAGCGTCGTACTACAAAATTGCGGAATGTTCCATACAAACTTCCAACCTCCATTTTGGGGAAGTGGGGATAAAATGGGACAAAAGTGGCCTTAAACCTATTCTAGATTGCCCTTTATCAACATACCAAGATTCAATAAAATCTACTTAAAAACTGCGAAATATCGGATATGATACTTCCTCCCCTATTGGAAGGGGTTAGGGGTGGATTTTTGAAAAACAAAATATGCATATTTTTTCGTTTCTGACAAATAGTCCGCATACCAAATTTCAGCGTCGTACTACAAAAATTGCGGAATGTTCCATACAAACTTCCAACCCCCATTTTAGGGAAGTGGGGGTGAAAAGGGACAAAAAGTAGCCTAAACCTATTCTAGGTACCTTCTACAACATACCAAGTTTCAATAAATCCGTTCAGCCGTTTAGGCGTGAAAGCGTAACAAACAGACATACAGATAATTCACATTTATAATATTAGTATGGATTATACGACGCTCTTACGGTGAGGAGAACATCGTGAAGAAACCTGCGCACGCCTGCGAAAAGATTTAAAGGTTGTGCGTGAAGTCGGTCAATCTGCACTGGGCCCACGTGGACGACTAAGGCCTATACACCGCGTACGGGTAGGCTCGGGCCTCTTGGTGGGACGTTTAATAAGCTGATGATAATAGGTACAGCAAAAAGATCGAACATATTTCTTTCTTGTAACTATCACACCACGTAGGCTCTATTATAAATCATGAGTTAAATTACTAAGTATTACATTTTTATTTTGAACAGACATGTTCATGTTCATAAGTAAGGTAATTAATCGAACCCGAAACACATAATACTTGCTGTTTTAACCATCACGCCACATAGGCTCAATTATGAACCATGAATTATATTACTATGAAAATCGAATAATGAAGTATCCTATTAAAATAATGTTACCTTAATTTTCCACGCAGACCCTATCTTGCCACTGCGGCCATAAATGACACATAAAATACGTTTAATGAACAATAAAGACCCTTTGCTCCCTTTTAAATACCTCGTTTGCCACTTAATAGTTTTTCGAGTAAGTGAAGTATTGAGTGAGAAGGTTTTTAATAGGACTATAAAGGTCAAAGCAAAGGTATCTCAAATAAGAGGTCACGTTAAACTCACCGATTTCGTCCACAATTAAATCGTTTTATGATGGAAAGACGTCCCATGCGGTTCAAGAATTCCGGGTTCGATCCCAAGGCAGTAAAAATACCTTTGTGCATGAACATGTCTCTTTGTACACAGCGGAGCTGAGGCAGTTTTTTATAAAGGTAAAACAATGCGCATTATAGTAATATTAATAATGTCACCGACATAGTCACTAGCATTACCAAGCTTAAGTGGCAATGGGCAGGGACATAGTCCGAAGAACCGACGGCGTTGGGGCCGGAAGTTTCTCGAATGGAGACCACGTACCGGCAAGCGCAGCGTGGGACGGCCGTCCACAAGACGGTCGGATGACCTAAGGAAGGTTGCGGGTATCCACTGGATGCAGATAGTTCCGACAGGTCGGCGTGGAAGTGATTGGGGGAGGCCTATGTTCAGCAGTGGACATTATGTGGCTGAAATGATGATGATGAATATTAATAAATATATTGTAATGAGTTGTATTTGTGAAATGAGTCTATACAACTCTTTTTTTTAATGTGTTATGTTTACGTTTTATTATTGATCATGCTGTGTATACTTACACGTTTTTAGTAATTATCTAGTTTTAGTTTTCAATTGTAACTGTTATATTTTTTCTTGACTGTTACGTGTTGTGTATGCCTTAAATTAATAATTAAATATAGGTCTGGGTGAGTGTTTCTATTTATACTTTTTGTATTTACAAAAGAAAAGTCTATAAGTATATGTTTATCCGTTGATTGAACTAATAATAGGCTAAATGCTCAGTTTGGGGCATGATAACGTTGTTTGAATGTCAGTGGCTTATCTATACTAATATTATAAAGCTGAAGAGTTTGTTTGTTTGAATGCGCTAATCTCAGGAACTACTGGTTCAATTTGAAAAAATAATTTCAGTGTTAGATAGCTTATTTATCAAGGAAGGCTATAGGTTATATATCATCACGCTACGATCAAAAGAAGCGGAGCAGCAATGAAGAATGTATCAAAATCGGGGGGATTTTTTCGTACTTGGAGCTTCCGCTGCGTACACTGCGTAAACGGTTAAAGTTTCGCAAAAGTCATGTATGAGAGTATTGTTCCCCTTTTAAAGGTCTACAAAAAAGTCCGCCACAGCATATGTCTATCTTTTAAGGTAAGCTACCTATAACATATATTTTGCTAAAAAAAAATCTAAAATAATGCATCATTTGCGAAGGTGTTTTCATGAATATGATAATAATCCCTATTCAAATAAATACTTTATTTATTACAAGTATTTCATTTTAAACAAATTTTCCTTTACATCATTCATCTTAAATTAATACCTTCTGAGATTTAACTCGACTATATAAACGAAGTAGCGGTTAAAGAGCGTTAGGCCAAAGTAACTATTCCACGCGGACGAAGTCACACGCAAAAGCTAGTTTATTTATATACTCGTAGAAAATATATTGAGAGAAATCGTTATACTTATAACAGATCTATAAAAGTAAATCTGAGATAAATTATATCAATGTTACCAACATTCAAATAATAAAATAGATTTCGTTTGAATAGGTTCAAATATCTTTCTTATTTATAAGACCTTCAATGTTGTGAACAATAAACGGATCGGGAAAATGCAGTTAAGTGCACTTCGAACGGAAAACTCTATGCTTGTTGGTTCATTAAGAAATAGGAACTATCTTTTGAAATCGGTCCAAAGAGCACTGCGCTCCAGTGAAGAAAGCCAGACTTTATTGGAATTTCCTAGTTAGGTAGGTACCTACGCAGGGTTTATCTATTCGTTGTATGTTTCTAACTCTGCTGTATTTTTAAGTTTACCTCATAAATACCCATTACTGAAACTATGTTATTTTAATAATACGAGTAATTAACTTTAGGTAGGTATTTTTTATTTATTTATGATGGGCTTACTCATGAGCACAGAATTAATTGGTAATTAATTAATTGGCTTACTTTGGTAATTTTAAAAACATAAATAAAAAGCTGAACTCACTAAAATTATATTTTATAATTATAGTTTATAATAACGAATCATAGTTAACAATATAATGTTAATTTTTAGTGATCGCGACGGTCAGTTCGCTCACCTGATGGTAAGTGACACGACTGACCATGACAGAGCAGTATTAACGAAAATCAGTCACTGTTATTATTCTCTGTCAGGTTCGCCCTGCCGACGACGGGGTTTAGGATTGGTAATTTCATTAGCACTATCTAGCATTTGTCTAGACTCTAGTCCAAAAAGTTCCTGCTGAGCAAGACTAGTGTTTCTTTGCTACTGGCTACCACAAAAACATTACCGTTACAGATTACCACTACATACCATGACTCAACGTTTGTGAGAAACATAACTTGTTTATTTAATTGCAATGGTTGCTTTAGACATGCTTCAACAAACAAAGCTGATATTCTGATTTAATCTAGAGGCTAGCTAGAATCGAATAATTTTATAGACTGAGTTGCCACCGTCCCGATTTTGCCGAGACAGTCCCGATTTCGAGGGCATTGTCCTGGGTCCGATAGCCTATCGACTTTGTCCGGATTTTAACTATGTACAATAGCATCATAAAAATAACATCATAAATAACTAATTACTAAGGAATTATCACAAATAACGAATTATTAAAATCAACTCTTAACAAAAATGAAAACGTATGAAAAAATAAATCATTTAAAAGATTATTAGATTTATATGACAAATACAAAACATTTTTTAATTTTCTAAGACTGTGTCATATCATAATATTGAGATTGGATCTAACTTCGAACGTCACTGATGGATGCCCCATCGTCCCGATTTTTTTTCATCGTAAGGTGGCAGCCCTGTTTATAGCTAGATTGATACCTATCCAACAAATCAAAAGCTACATCTGCCGAATTCTATGACATTCGTTTGCGTTTAAATGTAAAATTTTTGCACCTGTTTGTAATAGCATTGAAGTATTGCTATTGCACGCTAGATGGCGCTGTGCACGGAAAAGTCTAGTAATCATAAATATAAACAGAGATACAAACCTCTGAAACAGTGTTACTTACCTAAGGTTACCTCATTATAAAGATTAAATAATGTTTCTAAAATTTTAAAATATTATTTATACTATTTGAACATAATTTATATTGGAAATATATATCAAGTTCGAAATATATTGTTACATATAATACAACAACTAAGTTTTTAATTAAATACATGTAACATTGCAAAGGATAAGATAACATATAAAAACGTCAAACAAAATAAGTAAAAACTTAAAGGGCCCACCGTAGGGTATAGGCCTTCCTTCACAACATGGCTATAGAGAAAATGGGCCTTAACCACCATGCGAGTCGGGTTGATGGGTAGATTGATAAGGCATTTTTTAAAGTTCTCATAATGAATCACGTCGATTTATGAGCATTATTAAAATACTAATGAACTCGGTAGCACATTTTACAACCTCGGAAAAAGGAACGTAGAATCAACTCTAAAAAATGTATGGTTGTCTATGGTAACACAGTTTCTAAAAGTTCGAGTCGTGTTTCTGACTTATTATGTCTCTTTCATGCACGTACAAAAAGACGAAAGAAGAGATTAACGTTTTAAACTCGACCAATGTTGTTCAAAGCGACAGATAAGCTCGTAATTACTTCGCAAACGTCAAAATAACTCTTTCGATGCCATTTACTATTGTTGTTTCACTTTGTTGTTTTTATTTAATTGCGAAAATGCATCGAAATTGAGTTATACGCGAACGGTTATCCGCGTTTCGAAATCTGCAAATACCGTTTGCAAGAAAGCATAGTGAAATTTCTGTTGATCTTGTTTCTAGTTATGTCAAAATGTTTTTGAGTGTTTTTCGCGTATTTTTGGATTAAAACCGGTGAAACATCAAGCTCGTGGCCGACTGATGGTGTTATGTATCTTGTGTTATTAATGTTTTTCATAATGCAATGTGTGTGTAAAATATGGTGTGAAGTGTCGTGATGAGGTTAGTTTATGTTCCCGCTATTTTAGGGTCTATATCCCTGATTCCTGGCTGCGGTTCGGTGAGTAATAGTGAGTAAGTTTCTATAGAAGATTGCCCAATACTAAAACATGGAAAACTTCATTGTATACTTAAAAATGCCAAACATATGTACCAAACTTTATTCATAAATTTTGCAAGGCAAAAGCTGGGTTCCTACTCTGAATGCATGATTTTCTGTGACCAAAGATTAATAGACTAATAATAAAGTAAACTTTCATTATATGAGTTAAAATCTTTCACATTTATTATGTTACATTGTGAACATACTTGTGCTTTAACATACTTAAATGCATGAGGATAACTTTCCATTACGATCATATTTTGTTGAAAAAACATGATTAAAATGATATTTATGTGTGCGTTTAAGTTTGAATCTGAGAGTTGAAGTTCACATTCAACGTATTGACTAAAATGAATGAAAGAAAATACCTACCGAGTATGATGTCTATCTAATGCAATCATGGTTCAAATCCCATACAATATAGTGTTGGAAGCTTGTACATGGTTTGTATGAATGAGCATATGGGTGTGATTTTAACTGTTTCCTGGGTTCGATTCCTAGTAAACTGAAATATCAAATATTTTAGAAATGCATATTTATACAACACAAATAAGTATGTAATGTGTTCAATCTAAAGACTTCATAAATAATGTTCTCTAAAACAGAAACTAGTTCGAGCCTAGTTAATAAATAGTGCTG
>PQWD01012100.1:0-19230 GCA_019425675.1 Leucinodes orbonalis
ACAAAGGGTCTAGTGTTTTCTGCATGCGCGCCTGTTTTCAGAAAAACTGAAGCATGACACTCATACACATAACTATCTAATATATGTACACTGACCTTAATTTAAAGTAGCACTGAGATGCCATCAAAACATGTTATTTTAAGTACTGTTCGTTTACATTGTACATTTATGCATGTTTCAGGCCAATGAAAGATTTTTACGAGCCGACAGAATAATTACGTTTGCTGTCAAAAATGACAAAGGTAAAATTCGACGTGTCACACCAGGATTAGGATTATCCTAGGAACCATATATATCCTATATCTATGGGATATGTATAATTTGTCTATACTTTAATATTAAAAACAATTATAAAGTAAACAACCACACAAATCCTCGTATAAAACTTATTCCGTCTTATTCCAAAACGTGGACTAAATGTAGTACTGGGATTAAACTTGGTTTAAGCCATGGACTAAAAAAATCCTTATTACAAAATGAGGTTTAACGCTTAGGTTCGGACTATCTGTGGTGCTAAATTTAAACCCGTGTGACACCTAGTTTAACAGTGGACTAACTTTGTTTTGAGGTTATACTTCGATTTTTTGTAACATTGTATTTAGTTTACGATCATCAATTATGTCGATTTAATGGTTTTTAAGATTAAGGTAAGACCTCTCGGCGTATTGAATTTGAATTACGTGCAGCGCCATATTAAAGAATTACGAAACGTTTTGCCAAAACAATTGTTGATGTTTTACATGACCATTTCACCAAAGACTCCCATGAATGGCCTTTGATACCCAAATGGGCTCGCCATAAAGTAATTGAATACATGTCAGTTTATCTAGAAATTTAAATATTTGCTTAATTTTCATTAGATTCATGATGATGCAGCCGATATAGGTACATGGCGTGCTTTTATAGTACAACTGATCAGTAAGATATGGAAATAGTGGCAAAAAACGTGTCACTTTAAATGGACAGAAAGGAACTGAAAAAAAAAACAAGAAAATACAACGGTATTGTATTTTTAAAAATGTAAATGGTGCAATTAACTGTGCTCATATCGGAGATGAAAATGTATGCTGATGGTAGTCTGATATTTAATAAAAGAAAAGGATATTACATGAGACTTGTTTATTTTTCTCTTGCTGATACATCAATATTTATAAATAACAAAACATTTTTATTCCAACATTTTATTTAATAATCTTTTTTGTCACATTATAACATTTATAACAATACTATTTCTAATTAAAATTAAATCAATTTTAACATTTAACATCAGTTCCACTCCACTTCCACCATTTCAAGCTGCCTTTTCTTGAACTCATTACTGAAAAAAAATGTGATTTTAAAAACAATAGTGATATAAGTATGTAAAGTTGGTATGGGGCAAGAAAGTATGATTTTTTAAGAATGCTTGTCAAAGTTATTAGATAATTTCTATATACATATAAACAATTGTATTGTTATTATCATTTTAATTTTGGGTCTCTCTGTACCCCTACTATATTTGTGTTACATAAAATATAATATTTCATCCCAAGTTTTTACTTTCATTTTATTTGACTATTCACCTTGCTTTTTATATCCAGTTGATACTGGAATTAACTCATTTAACAAATGTATTCCTTAGTTCCTTCATAATGGCCAGTCTACAAACATATGTTTTGCTTTAGCCACCATGATAAGTGGAATCTACAATTAAAGATAATTTACGTTTATTACATGTTTCAAATCTGTTATATTAAATATGTTTGAATTCTATACTTTAATATTTAATACAAGATCCAATTCGAGTTTACTACATTATGTAAAAAAAATCAAGACTTGAGTCAATGTACATTTACTATTGTGAAATATATTGAACTTCAATTGCATTTAAATTATAAAGAAATCATATGTTTCACTACCTGATAGGTAAAAGCAATAAGTATATATAAAACTTACTTCATTGATATATTCTTCCACTCTTCAGTTTTTAATACAATTATGTAATTTTTTGTGATTGTTTATCAAAATTGCAGTGAAATGGAACTTTGCATCGCTTGTAGTTACACAATATTTTACTGCTTTTTCTCAATGATGAAATATACAGAATATCATTGCTTTTTCTTTAGACCTCGATATACTTTTTTCTGCTGTTTCCGACTTATTTTCACAATTTTAACCCACGACTTCTCATACAGAGTCACAAAATAGTAATACTTCGAGTCAGTACAACATTATTAACACAATATAACAATAATTCCTTTATTTATTTGCATGGTATTTTATAGGAACAATAGAGCTCTTTCTTGACAGTCAATTACTTTTCAAATTACGCGCTAACTACGCTCGTGTCATAGGAATCAATAAAAATATATCATTATTTTAAACAAAACTATAACTTGTTTGACGGATTGGAACTTAAAAGAAGAAATATTGCTTTAAAATTTGTTGTTTATTTTTAAATATATTTATAGCCTCAAAAGTACAAAGTTGATTGCAACGTTAAGAGAAACGGAATGTCGTACTGAACGAAGTCATTATAAAAGAATGAACGAAAACTTAGAACAGGGACTATCTTTGGTTTACCTAGTCAATGATTGGTCTACGTTTTGTAATAAGATCACATTTTAAGCCTGGTATTAACTTTAATACCGTAACAATACAAGATCAGTTAGTCCAGGTTTAAACCAGTTCTAAATCACTTTTTTGTAATAAGGCCGATTGTGTTTATTGTTTTCGTCATATCAAAAATATTACTTTGGCAGCATTTTGTAATAATTCGCATTTATGTTCTTAGTCCGAGGTTCTAGAAATAACTGTTTGTCTCTCTAATCATGAGGGCAAATGAAAAATAACTGATGTTGAACTGAGTGTAGGCGGTTCAATTTACGAGTATTATTTAAATTCGTATGCATAGAAGTATGAACTGAAGTTTGAATTTAAAATTATACATTGAGTTTTATTTGTGTCTAAAACTTTGGTACATTAAACAATAACATTTATTGTAAGCCTGCTGTAAGATCTTTGAGGTCTTCGTTAATTAATTACGATAAAATTTTATTATCCTGGTCTCAATGCCGTTGAAATTGTTGATCTAAAATACGACAAAATAAAAAATCATGGGCTCAATAGCGTAGCCGTAAGAATGGTCGATCATCAGATGAGTGACCGAAATTATTATCGCATTTGGAAAGCATCCATTGGTCCCGTCATCTTTCTTTTTTAAATTAAATAGATCATCACAGTCTAGAAGCCGCACAAGGCTCGCTTGGTGGGTTACGACCCAATCTCCCCACATCCATGCAGTGTGGGACGGCTTGTCAGTGGAGCATTATAGTACACCGTCACATCTTTTATTACCGTTGTCGATGAATTATGAAAAATAAAAATGAACATGATATACTTGAATTATGGTAATACAAAACATTGTATTTGTTCAGCATTAAGATATAAATACTTTTACTTTAGAATACATAATATATATTTTATATTAGGACTGCTTAAAAGTATTCTCTCGTCAATCAATCAAAGTCCACCTGGACCTGGCTGGACATAAATACTTTCGCATCCAGCCTCCACCAGCGACCATGCACAATCGTCGATTCATTGGGCCGAACTAAATATTAACAACTAAGTATACTTTCAAAGAGCACAAAACCACTTTCAAACCAAGACTGAGAATTTGCAGTTTCTCATATTTCCCTGGAATTCTTGACCAATGAATAGAACCTATGCGGTATATAAATTCCGTTTAATTTGCAAACCGTATAAAAATTTGGAATACTAGATATGAAAGGCAAAAGTGTTGGACATAATTTAGACGATAATAAAATGTTTCACTTTAGTTCTAGAAATTAAAACTTAATTAAATTAATCCGAAACCTCTTTATAGTTAATTAAGATCTTATCGTATTCACACTACAAACGGCACAATACCATGATGTCATTCATTTGAATAATAATATGTTATGTGTTATTAAGCAAGTTGAAGTGACAGCGGGATTATAGTGCGTAGAACTGATGGCCGATGGGGCTGAATAGCACTCGAGGGGCGTCTACGTACGGCAAACGAAACGTAGGTAGGCAGGCGCCTACCGTATTACCTGCTTAAGGTGGCGAGCAGCAGATGGATGTCAACTGCCAGAGATTCGCCTAGTCTCATTTGTACCATTGAATAGTAAATGAAGCACATCCCAAAACACAGAAGTGCTTAAGCACTCCTATATCGCGGGATGATAACTGGTACTGCGGTGGTACCTGCCTAGACGCTCAGTATCGAAACTACCACCTAGTAAATAACTTGTGTTTTATCACCAGTTTTCTATGAAGTCTACTCATGGCTCTCCCTTACGTAAAAACCAAACCAAAGCGGCAAAATAAACCAGTAAATAACAGTGACTCAACCGAAGACTCATAGCAGTTGAGTGAAATTTATCAGTGATATAGACTATATCACTGACAATTTTCATTCACGCTGCTCGTATAAATTACGCTCGTGTGAACTTGAGTGCGCTTTGGGCAAAATACTGTTTCCAAATAAAGTGTATAAATAGTGTTACTTAATCGTAGATAAAAACGTTACTAACATTGTAATCCACAAGCTCGTGTAGCCCTTCAACGATACAATCAAATCGGAAAAAAACATGTTCAAGGTTAGTTCCTAATAACAAAATTTTAGGTTTAAATATTTATTAATGACGATTTAGTGGAATGCAATATTATTGTAGAGATTTTATTAATTTATATTCGTTGCTTCAATATTTTGCGGTCGACTGCTGCACTCAGGGCTCTACAATTCTGCGCTGATTTCCGCTTTTCTCATCCAGCCTTCACCAACCTTTCGCAAAACGTACCGTCGATTCGGAAGACATCTTACGCTACGCTTACCAAGACGACATGGTTCCCACTCCAGAATTTGGACAAGACTAAAGTCATGTTCAATGAGCATGACACTATTCTGCCGTATATATATATATATACTACTCTGTATTGAGATTGATCTTCTGCAACTCTGATTAGGCGGATATCGTCTCCACATTTACTTTATTCATTTTTCGGCTTTCGGTAAGTTACATCAAGTCTTTATGTCAATGATCCCACCATGCTAATATACATGCTTTGAACGAATCACCCATTCATATAAGTTACTTATCTCAATAGTTTCTTCTGCATTCAGGTGAAATGTGCAAGCGAAGTGCGAAAGTGCGGGAGTAAAAAGTCACTTTACAAGTAACGGAGCGAGCGCGTTATATTCGGGGTATCTCATATGGATGAAATCAAAAAATAAATTATTCACTTTTCAAATTTTAAATAAACATTAATTCTAGCCTACGTTCTATGCCACGCAAAGCTCTTTACTATCGTGTCTATTGGTTGGCGTGCCTTTGTACTAAAAGTCGATAGGTAACCTCATGACTAAACTGCCACAAATAATTGTATTCTAATATTTTTGTTGAATATAAGGGATATTACACTAAAGAATTTTGCCTCCTGAAAGCAAAAAAAAAAACATAATTTCGCTTGCGAAAAGACAGAAAAGTCTCCCTTGTTATTTGTTTCTTTTGTAAACAAATAATTAGCTCTCTATAGACTTACTTTATTTTCATTTTAATTAATAAAAAAGTCCTGAGAAAAGCTTGGTGCATACATTCTAGATTAATTAAAGGATGTCACCTACTTTTATTCTAGTATTACAGAAATTAACCTTTAGCAACTGCGTCATACTTCTTTTGACATCGCATCTCGATAATTTATCAATATTCTTTAACGAAGATATTAGATTAGCACCTTCGGTTATTGGGTTACTAATTAAGGAGGAACTTTAGTAATAGCTAATAGATATATCGTGTTGATCAAAGCGTCTACAGCTGAAGTGTCTACGGTCTGTAAAGCAACAAGCTTCCATATTGCATTCTGGGCTTGACATAGTTATTCCCATTTTAACACTATATAGGATTCATTCCGCTTTTCTCATTCAGTAACTTGTCGGTCCATCGGGTCGGAGGGTTTGCTAAGATTGTTAATACATGGTGTCCACTATACGTTTACGTACTTTTAAGTTTTAAGAACTTGGTTCATTGAGTATCCGACAACCTATGTGATAATATAAACATCGATCGATTAGGCTGTCCGCTATAATATGCTCGCCAGAAGTTTCGCACGTTGCACGAGGGGTGTTAAAATAACGCTTTTTAAAGCCTATTGCACGTCTTTTACCCGTGCGCGCTGTGGGCGATCTACACACAGTATGCATACGGGGAGCTGCGGCACAATACAATAACGCATTCAGGATTCTGTTAGCGCTGCCGAGTTCAGCACCGAGTCCGCTATGTTCCCGGAAGCGTGTACCGAGGATTGCAACACAAGCATGCGAAAGCGGTGCGCCTCCTTGCTATCTCAACTCAGCTCCAACAATCTCCTCAAGGTGTATGCAGAGTACTGGGAAATCCTGCGCCATTGGATACTATTGCATACTCAGTTTTAGCTTTTTGGCTTTTATATTAATTAGTTTTATGGATAAAATGTTACTAAAATATTGATTAAGTTGATGTAATAACAAATACATATGAATCTTCTCTGAAATAAATATTTATATTATAGAACTAATCTGCTTTATCAGACAGAATGGTAGGCTCATTGGTACTTGAACTTGCTGATTCTATGAAATTAGTTAAGCAACTTATGATATTATAATTATCCTTTTCATAATAATATTTATAAATTCATTTATTTATAAATAAAAATATACACAAAATACTCGTTAGAAGAATTAAAATGTTAGATTTTTATGTAGACTGAAAAAAAAAAGTTAATTAGGGGTGGTAACATTAAAACCCAACATGGCATGGCTCCTTCCAATAGTGCAATACTGAGATGTACTAATTGATTACTAGAGATACATTCTACTAATGATACGCGACCTTGTAAATTAATTATGCCCGAGTGCTTCATAAGGGAACATTGCACTGTTGACGGTACATCGCAATTGCTCATAATTGATTAGCCTTGGATATCAAATCAAATACACGTGTAACTTTAAACGAGCGCTGCACTTAGTAGGATCGCTATAATATCTTTTTAGTGTCATACATACATATCAGAAATGATTAAAAAGTATGAGAACTAAAGTTACCGACAAAGCCCGCCAGATCAGCAAGTTTAAGTGGCAGTGGGCTGGTCACGTATGTCGCAAAACCGATGGCCGTTAGACCAGACAAGTTTGGAGTGGAAACCGCATCTTGGTAAGCATAGCGTAAGACGCCCTCCGGAGCGAAGACTTGCAAAAGGTCTCTGGTGGAGGCTGGATGAGAAAATTGGAGGACCGTAATATCTTTCGCAAAATGTGGGAGACCTCTGTGGAGCAGTGGACTGCGATAGGATATTAGGATACATATCACACCACCGGACTATAGTTTGACTCAACCCTCCAACTGTAGCAATTCTTAATCACCTACAAGTTAAATTTGTCAGATCCCCATTAGTCATGTCCGCCGTGCGGTGTTCTATGATCAAAATAATTATACTTTAAAACTGTCGTTTAATTCATATTTATATCATATTTAATTGTTATCTAATAAACACAAAGGATACAAGTATAATAGGATATGAATAATAAAACCCTATTATTAATCCTAGATGAGCAGACTTCTCAACGAAATGCTCACTGTTCGTATACAATCTTATCAACTTCATTAATCTATTATAATAGTATCGAATAGACATCCGATAGAAATGGATAGCGAGTTATCGCTAAACAGTATATAGATGTCAATATGTTACACAATAGGCATATAGAAACCCATATGCCTATTGTCTATTACAGATATTGAAATGTTACTTAAATCTTTTTCATTGTAGATTTAAGCTAACCAACGCTACACTAGTCCGACCGAGATTTCACGTGTAACATGTTAAGCCGTGTACTCACAAACGAGCTGAATCTATCTCTAGGCCTCCACGTGGAGATACTGTAACGAGTTTCCATTGTGTATTTGCCCTTGGACTGTAGGTTTATTTGTCGAGACTACATGCGAAGCGCTTGTATTCGGATAATTAACGCAGTATTTTGTGTTTTACGTATAGGACAAGTTGTTAACAGGCTTACAATTGATTCAGTTCGTAATGTTCTAACCAAACATGAAACAACAAAGTAACTTTCAGTATGCTGTATTTTCGAGAATCGTACCTTTGACTCCGGATCAATGATATTCTGTATTTATAAAGGTAGATACGCCATCCGTGCCTCAAAAACCAACCGCCGAAGAGAGTACAGTTGGTACATACAGTTTGTACTCTTTTGTTTAGGTAAAAGTGTTCGAAATTCGAAATATGTGTATGTGTGTTGTCACTGCATTCGGAACACTTTTTTCTATTGTTTTGTGGGCGTATCACGAATCCATACTTTTTTACATCATTGCTCCGGATCAGATTTTAGCTCAATGCTAGTCACTTTACTTCAATTGGCTGCTTGAAAGCACGAAATCATATCATCTAATATACATAGAATGGTGATGGTTGACATAAAAATGAACTTGCAGACTTCTTTTACAGAGTATTTAGTTTAAAATAATAACCTGTTAGGTAATAAAATGGCCGGTTTTTGGTCAACTTATAAGACTATTCGAAGAGGAAATTCAGCTAGCCTTTTGAGCACGCTGCTTTGTTATAAAGTGATTTTGGATTAAGGTTTTAGTATGTTAATATTCCGGTAATTATTTAATTAAAATAAATATAATTTGGCTAACGATATGATAAACAGCTAAACTCTCAAACTCAAAATATCTTTATTCAAATATTTTTTACACATACTTTAAATCGTCAAAGTTATTATTATATTTTTAATGACTGTACCACCGGTTCGGAATAAGTAGGATCTTCGAGAAGAGCCGGCAAGAAAATCGATAGTCACTCTTTGAAACTTTTTATCACCTTTAAGTGTGGAGTGAAGATATTAATTACATCTATGCATCACATAAAGAATGAGGATACTTAATCACGTCAGAGGCAGGGTTTAATAACTGTGACACCAGGTTTTGTTTGACAGTTTACGGATGTGAATTTCTCAACTCGATTACAAAAAGGAAAAGTCTACACGATGTCTTTCTAAGACACCGTTAGTATGTTAGGTTAGGTAATGTTACTGATAAAACTTTAATTCTCGTCAATAAACGCCAGCTACTTTTAAATAAAAGCACCTTATCTTGTTATGCCTTATATTCTCATATCGTGTAAGAATGTTTACTCTAGAAGTTAATAATCTCCAACGATTGTGCGTTAACGGTAACATTTGCGTTACCTTTCCTAGTACAACCCATCACATTAAATTCTCTGGAGTGGAACCGTCCGTTTGTATCGGCCGACTTTGGCTCCTCCAACAAACTTTGCTCTCGGGCACCAATGATGTAAAATGTATAGATTCGTGATAAGCTCACAAAACAATAAAAAAAAGTTCTGAATGCATCGACAGCACACATAGACATATTTTGAAGGAGCGTATATTTACCTAAACAAAAGCCTACAAACTGTAACTGTGTACTCTTTGGCGATTCGTTTTTTAGGCACGGGTGGCGTATCTACCTTTATATATGCAGAATATCATTGTCGGGCACTCCGACTGCCGTTCTCGCGAAAGATAGTCTTCGATGCTTGATAACTCATTTTGTACAAAAGATGATCGGTTTTTTCACTTATGGCAAATTGAACTTTATTACCTAAACAAAAAGTGTTGTATTAGTATAACAGTAGACATCATCAATAATCTTTTTCAAGTTTTATTAATAACTAGCGACCCGCCCATACTTCGCACGGATGCAAACCCGTGCGAAGGTGATATTCGTAATAGTCACGCTCCTTCCTGCCCGGTCGGCCCATACCGCCGCTAACGCTACGCACAGCAATTTTTAATCATTAATATATTCGAAAATATTAATTTAAATTATATGCTGTAACGAGCCATATAGATCTATATTAAGCCCATAATGTATTTAAGGTACTTAATTGGATAAGGATTAATGCTGTATTGGTTAAAATTGCATAAAAAATTGGCCATTATTTGTCGTAAAAAGAAAATGATGATATTTTATTGTGGGATATCCATTAGAGATAAATGTACACCATCGCGGTGTATTCAGTAGACCTTTTTATTGTTTACAATACTCAGTAAACTATTTTGATAAATCTTGTGAAGTTCTGCCTGTGTTTGCAATGTAAACGGAAAAAAAAATATTTACGACATCACATTAGAAACCTCAAAATAACAGTATTTCTCAACTATTTAATACATGTTATTATACATAAAAACCATCCTCTTGAATCACGTCATCTTTAAAAAAAACCATATCGGTTGCGTAGTTTTAAAGATTTAAGCTTTTTTGTCCCCATGCACATCCCCACAGACATCCGAATATACAATTAGACTGGACAAGCCGCCAAGTTTACAGGCAGTCCCAGTGTCGCAATTTCTTTTCGGTTCTTACCTGTGAAAAGTTATTATATTTCTTGGTAAATTTACTGATTCCTTGCAATGATGGCATGTTACAATTGCACAGGATGGCATTTTGGGATAAAACGGTAATTTCTTCTAATATTCATGCGTCCTTGACTCGTCTCACAGAGTGTAAACTGGCAGCCAGTGTATGCTCGTTGAGCTTACATTTGTCGCACTTAAAAACGCGGCTTGCCCCATCTCCTGTATTGGGAAATCTGTGCACATCCCTATGTGATTCGAGTCGATTTATTTGTCCCTACATGGGGACCAAAAAAATCGACTTTGTTTTATAATATGTAGTGAAATCGCTTAAGAGATCATATAATTAATTACACAGCGCTACCTTATTTCTATTTTAGCTGACTTAGACATACAATATGATATAATTTAAAAATATACACTTAAAAGTCCCAAAACCAATACAAACAGTATATTATAATGGTATGATAATGTACCCAAATGTTTGTGCTGAACAGGAATCGTTTTTTTATCAATATCAAATTTCATTTTATATACGTAACATAGATTTTAAATTCGATATAAATTATTTGATTTCAACAACATAAAAGAATAATTTACGAGAATATTTCACTACCAAATGTCATGGAATATATTATTAAGCTTAAGTTGAAAGATTGTTGAAATATATTGAAATAAAATTGAAGCTGGACGGGTGCTCATTGGGATATCATAAGAATGAGCTCATGTGTGTAATTCTAAACACTTTACTGACAAGCCATTCGCTCTTACAGTATATAAAATGTTTAATATTTAAAAAATAACCGTCCTTCGGGTGTCGAGGGGTGTGCGACAGATATGGCCACGATAACCTTGAGAAAAATACTCGGATAAATGTAGTCAATAATATAATCCAAGGTATAGGCTTTGTGTAGGTAATCCATTGAAATCTATTCAATCGTGAAAAAGCTACACACAAGTCTTTACATCTGCCTACAATCGTTTCACGATTTTATCAAAATGCTATTCATAATAAGATTCAAATGAATACAAAGAAAGCGTTTATAAAGAGGTAAGCTTTAGTAGTTGAATTTCTGTAAAAGCTCATGACTAGATAAAATATATCCTAACTTTGTGACAATTTAAGCAAAGAAATTTAAGTACATATTTATTACTTTGGTATCACAATCGCAAACAAACTTAGAAAGCAAAGTGTAACGGGCTAACCCGTCCAAGATTGCTTAACCCTTTGACCGCCCATGACGATTAAGACACATAGTCATACAATAATTGTGTCTGGATTCCCGGCGTTCAATGGGTTAATCAAACAATGATCGGAGGGGTGACCAAAAAAAAATCGTACGAACATTCACTACCTATACGTTTTCTGAACCACAGGACCCACCCAGCATTTTAATTGCTACTACAACTTTCAGCGACCTAGACCACGAGGCAAAGGAGACTGTCTAGTAGTTTAATATTATTAATGGGTGAGAAAATGCTGCCTAGTTCAGACCGCATGCGAGATAACATTCAATTCCCTCATAATAACCAGTTAAAGACAGCTCGCGGCTTTTACATCAAGAATCAAAGTCGCCCACAATTTCTAATAAATAATAAACAAATTTGAATATATTTACTATTTTATTATATACTGAAACTTCGAAAAGCTTAATTTAAGTAAATCTTTGAAAGGCTTTTATTTATTTTTAAAATCTACTGGTTCGGAAGATGGATATCTACAAAGAAGAATCAGGCATGAAAAAGCTGTTCATTTCTTTTATCACTTTAGTTATTTATTTTAATTCTTTGCCTTTGAAAATGAGGCTCGTCCAAAGTTGTTTTATGTAATGAGTGTACAAGATGAGCGCCTGATGGCAAATGATACGCCTGGCCATGACAGAGCGGCAATGAAGGAGACCAACAACAGATAGACGGTTATTATTCTCCATCAATACCGCACTGCGCCCATCTGTTGTCTCTGGTATCGACCAGAGACAACAGTTAGGTCTCTTATACCCAGTAATTTCACTAGCTACAGTACCCTCATCCCGAAACAGTGCATAACACTCCTGTTTCACCGGTCTATATCTAGCACTGCGGTGGTACCTACCTAGAAATCTCAGTACCTAGAAAACGAGTCTACCGCCTACTAAAGTACAACAACAAATATCAATACCACATTAATTTCTTATTCAACTACTTGGCACCTTTCTTAGTTATCGCAGATTTCCCATGCCAAGACCAGAGCGTATCGATTCTGCGACTGATACCAAGATGCTTTTATAAAAAACCTTGTAGTCCAAAATAATGCAATATACACTCGTGATTCCAAGAATATGGGCCACAGTGTTTTAAGTTTAAGCTTATAAATTATGATGTTAAATCATTGTAGCACGAGTAAAAGAAAACTGCTATGAGCGGAAAAATATTTCAAACGTGGTAACCTGTTCCAAGTAATAGAGTTAAAGCCAATATCACTTCAGAAACACTTACCGCTGCATAGAATAACTTACACGTGTCCCCAAGCCTCGTTCTTGTTTCCCTTTAAATAAATCATAGGTGCTCGATAGGCCACACAAGGCATTTGACATTAAATTAATAAAGGAAGTAGTGCAACTTTCGCCGTTATTCCTACGTATATAAGAATCATTTGAAATAACGGTTTTAAATGTCAG
Organism: Leucinodes orbonalis; assembly: GCA_019425675.1. NCBI lineage: Eukaryota > Metazoa > Arthropoda > Insecta > Lepidoptera > Crambidae > Leucinodes > Leucinodes orbonalis. Next base: position 13,099 of record PQWD01012100.1, read on the forward strand.
CTGTATTAGAAAATCTTTTAGAGAGGCACTGCTCTTGAACTCTAAAATGAATATCCAATTCTGATTTGATTTTACAGTTCTGTTACAATACATTCGATTAGTTCTAGATTGAAATACCAATAAAAGGTTTGACGACCCATTTTTTAATATAGAAAAGAAAGAAAGAAAAGAAAAATGATTTATTTTAGCAATAATTTCACAATAGATATTGAGAACTGCTCCCATAAAAGGTTCCCCTGTGTTATGAGAGACAGGCTCCTCCGTACGCTTACACTAAATAACGTGCTTATGTACATACACAGTTAATATATATATATATATATAGTACATATACAGAAAATGTTAATAATATAACATAAATACCAAAATATATAATATAACATAAATACACAACAATATTTAAAATACACAAATAAATATACAAATTGGATAATATTAAGTTAAAATGTGTGAGTGCGCGTATGTATGTGTGTGTATTATTTATTTTTTCAATAAGTACACATACCTTATAATAAAATCTTTGCTTTCTGCCAAACTGTGCAACAGTTTGTCGGCAGCAGCTCTCGTGGGCATTATTTTTATAGCTTAACCTGAATATATTTATATACGTGTATACATTCGTATACATATACAAGTACATATAGATACACACATACGCATACACACATGCACAAACACACACGCGCGCGCGCGCACTTGATACTATTATCATGAAGACATACATATTTATTTCATAGTGTAAAATTGACAATATAATTAAATATTTAATACATAATCATACATCTAATATAGATAAACACCTGTTTCGTGTTCGTGTGTATGTTTTTACAAAAAAAATATTTATCCGTTGTTTAGTATCCATATTATAAGTTAGATGGCGCTGAGTGAATGGCAGTGAATATCTTTACTCGTATCGGATAACAAGAATAGATAATATTCATGGTGGTGGTGATTGTTCTGGAAAAATAATAGTCAGAGCTTGAAAATCTACATATGGCTTGCTGCTATCTACTACTGTACTCGTAGAATGTTTGTAAAAGAACCTAGAAGGTGTGACTTATTGCGGTCGGCAAAATGGTAGACTGGGCAACATGGCTCGATAAAAAACTCCCACTGATACAGAAAAAAATAATTCAGACTTGGGTTTACGGTTTATTCTATAAAGATCTTATGTTTGATTTTTTTATTATTATTAGAAAAAGTGACAAACTCAGTAGTCGTTTCAAACTTAACTGAATAACTTTGGAAACTTACAAGACCGTTTGTGCATTTCCTTATTAATTGACTATCATTTAAGATTTCTTTTACTTGTTTTTATTGTTCCCTTAAAAACCTTACGTTCGTCCATTTTCCAACGAATAGAAAATATGCAAATGGTAAATTAACTATGTGTACTATGAACAATTTCAATAATTATTTTTTTATTCTCAATTTTTATCAAACTTGACTTCTAAATAGTTTTTGTATCTTTGCCATCAGATGATATGCCTGCATATACTTGTATTATAACTGATGCAACAAAATGCTGAAGTAATGTCTATCTTTAAAATAATGATAATGACCTTTTTTTCTCCCTTCAACCTATTGAAGGCTATTGCTAGTTATAGAACTCCCCCATTTTTTAGTATATCCCGGTGATATCCCGGTCCGCTTTTCTAATCCAGTCCCTAGCGACCTTAACTATTCATCAATCCATTGGGCTGAATTAATGGTTTAATATTAACTTTTTTAGCACTCATTTTATAGCATGTAGTACAGAAAGGGCCTTTACAATCTATTGCCACGGGCCAAAGGTCATTATCAATGAAATGGAGTCGCCATCCCTTTGAAATTGATTTAGACCGCAGGCAGACAGACGCTATCAGTGTTCTCGTATCGGCTAGATTGAATAGTTAAATACAAGCTTAGGTACATATTGTGGAGACACGAGAGAAAAAGATAAGTGACAATTTTTTTTTGGCTTTTTTCACCAAATTGAATAGATGTAACGCCACTTAAATATACCTGGAAAACTAAATGTTGTAACTTCTTTTTATTTGCAATAATTAAGTTTTAAATTAAATATTTTTTAAGGTATTGCCAGTGCGTTTGATTAAGCCTACGGAGACCGCAGAGCTGGCAGCTGCCTTGGTCAATAAGCATTGACAAATGCTGCCAGTGATTTGGGAAACCCACTACTCTATCAGACGCTCTTTTTGAATTTGTTACTTAACATATTTTAATTAGTTTTTACTTTTTTATTAAATTTTTATGTATATTTTAAATTTATGCAATTTATTCAGTAATTAATTATGTAATGCTAACGTAGAGTTTTTTTGTAATTTTAATTATTTTAGTAAGATGAATGATACGAAACTATTTTTTATGGTTTTCATATTTCTTAATCATAAGATTAGCAACGTTATATGTTTATTCGTTGCTTATTTGACTTATTTCCCATTTTCAGAGTTTAATTCGGAGTTTGATAATTTTTTCTTAACCTGCTTTTCGTCGCAGTTGACCTTCACAACTTCACTGGACAATTGTTGTGCGCGAATCTAAGAACGTCCCTGAGCGTGACTCAACCCTCGACTTAAGGCGTTGCAGTGAGGACTTAGTATACTACTATTAATAAGTTTGCAAATAACAGCTACCCAACCAACGCGAATAGGGACTAAATTGAGTATGCCTCTTATTATAAGATAAATAATATTTTTCAATGACAACAATGTATGAGTGATACAAAGATTAAATATCCACGATTGCAGCGCCATCAAGCCCCAAACTAGGCATTAAGCCTGTAATATGGATACTAAACAACGGATAGATATATTTATATACTTATTTTTTTGTAAAACCTACAAAATTTACATAAAAAACACCCAAACTAATTCCAACAGACAGGTTCATGTACACGAATATTTATACTGCCCGAGGATCGAACCCGGAACCCTTGGTGCAATAGCCGGCGTTTCAATCATTACACCACATGGGTCATAATAAAACCATTAGTGCATCAATGCAAGAAAACATTTCGATTCCCTCATGTGGTTAATTAATCCGCGGATTACGCGCCGCGTCCTCAATGAAACTGTAATGCAAATAATTACCATTAATTGTACGTATTTATCAGAGAGATTTTTTAATTATAAAAATCGCGTCAAAAGATATGAATGGAAATCCGATTTCTCTTTATACTTTGTTAGACTTATTTAAAGTTTATTACGAGTTCTATCGGACCGGATTAGCAAGTTAAAGAGGCAGTGGGCCGGTCACGTATGCAGAACCGATGGCCGTTGGAGCAGACGAGCTGGAGTGGAGACCGCGTCTTGGCAAGGGCAGCGTAGGATGCACTCGAGCCCTATGGACCGAAGACTTGCAAAGATCACTGTCGAGGGCTGAATGATAAAAAGCTGAGGGCCGGAATATGCGCAAAATGGGGAAACCTATGTCCAGCAGTGGACTATGATAGGATGAAGGGAGAGAGAGAAGGCGTATCACTGTAAGTGTGAGAGAAAGAGAAAGAGCTTGTCCGGAAAAATACACGCCACGACAGAAAAAAGTGTAGTTCGAAAAATCCATTTGGAAACAATGCTTCGCGTTGTGTTTGGCCGAGTGAGGTAACCTGCAGTACGAAACTCCCTGCCTCTCTCTCTCTGATTGTCTTTCTCTCTTTTTTTTATAGTCATCATCATCAGCTTACTCCTGTCCACTGCTGAACATGGGCTTCCCCATAGCACGCACATAGATCTGTACCTCGTATTTCATTGCCAACTGCTACCGGCCGTTTTGTATGTCATCACTCCGTCTTTCCGGAGATCGCTCCACGCTACGCTTTCCAAGACGAGGTCTTCCTCCAGAACACGCTTAGTCCAATGGTTATCGGTTCTGCGACTAATGTGTCCAGTCCGTTGACACTTCAGCTTGATTTTACTTTGGACTATGTGTCTTTTTTAAGAGTCAGCAACGCAATAGTGGCTTATTTACAGTTGTGTCTACGTGACTTCAAAAACCGTCTGCTCGTTTATCTCCTTTAGAAATAAATAGCTAATTTGTTTTACGAGTTCACATCGATTAAACGGTGGGTTTAAGATTAATGGATTACTACAACACGAGTAAGTATCTGGTTTCGACATCATCATCAGCTCAGATACGTTCCCACCAAGGGTCACAAGCCTACCAGTAAAAAGTGTACGAGTATATGCCTTAGTCATCCACGCGGGCCTAATTCGGATTTGGCGACTTCACGCACCAACACTTAATTACTGTAGGCGTGCGACGGTGGTGCTCACGAGGTTTTCCGTTACTGTAGAGCGTCAGGTAAACGCAAACATAATTTCGAAAATTCGATAATGCATTGGTACATAGCGGGATTTGAACCTGCACCCTCCAGATCGAGGGCACCAGTCCACACCAATGTGCCACGAATGCTCTATAATTTCGCTTGTAGTTTTCGATACGTAAGAATGTATTGATATTCAAGTTATTGGATCTTGCAAATAGACGTTTTATATATTCAAGTGTTAAACAAGTACTTCTCAGAAAACCCTGAAATGAAATTATTTCCATTTGAGCATGTTTATTGTGTTTCGAATATGATATTCTTTGCGCATTGTATAAGCACAAAATGAGAAAACTTTAAATATCGCATCATCTTTCAATTTATAGCACCAACGCTACACTTAAAGTGCTTGAGTAAATAGATGTACATGAAGGAGCCACTATAAAGAATTCAGTAGGGTTTATTGTTACAAAGCTTTCGTTTTAGAATTTTTTACCTCTACATTGTACCGCGTATCAGCTAATCTATCTCGAACCACATCAGAATTAGTTGCCGGCTTGAATGTAATAATAATTAAACTTTTTAAAACCTTGTAAAATGTATTTCAAAAATTGGAACGTGAACATGTGTCATGAACTAAGTGAAGCAAACCAACACAAGCGTCGATTGCTCGTATTGGCAAGCGCCGTGAGGCATAATTGTCATCCACTACAGTTCACTATCATCTGGTCAGTTAATGACGATAGATGTGTATTGCCAACAAATGGAAAACCCAAAAAAGATGTTAGCCATTGAACAACCAATATTGGTGAATTGCTTTGGTCTTCTGCTGCTACACTAATCAATGGATGATGATAAAAAAGAGATGCTATGATGGGCACTCCTCATTACCTACAATCTTTTTGAAACTGACTCCAATCGATTACCACATTATAGAAATGAAGATAATTTTCTTTCTTAAATCGTAATAATCTGGAATTCAACTCCCAAACGCTTAAGATTCATTGTGATTCTCGCCTCAACAATTATTTAACAATAAAATAATAACTACGTACAAAATTTAAAACTTTCTGAAAGGAAACGTTATATTTTCCCATCATTTTCCTGTCAATCCAAATTTCATAACAACAAAAATACCCAACACTCTTTGATCAAGTGACGGAATCCAATAATTTCACTGTTCATCTCAATTTTCAATCAGAACAAAACATTATAAAGAACAATTGCATCCTCATTTTTCCGTTTCAATGGCAATATGAATAAATTATCGTTTGAGTCCGTAATAAATGCCTTTCATCAGAATTCGCCCATCAATACAAATACAGACAGCGCGGCGGTCTACCGTGCCCTATATTGACCGTTATTGCTCCAGCTAGGTATATAGGTCAATGTCAGTGGAGCTGCACTTGAACCGTTAGCGTAAAGGCGAGCTTCCACCTGACGTTCAGCGGCGAGTTGAAACTTTGTGCTGCGCTTTTTGCGTTTTTATCTTTTAATTAAAGGATGATAACGTTTTATGTCGCATTAAAATTCAGTAAACAATAAAGATACTCAACAGATATAGATAAATAAACAGGTACAGGTTTTGTTAAGTTTCAGTTAATATTAAGTGTATTTTAAGAATAAATACTAAGGTTTTATATTGAGTTTTTAAGAGTATTCATATTATTATTAACAGCTGTGACAGACAAGATACTTCTGAAATAGCGTATGTATGTGTTTTATTGTTTGTGTGTATTTTATTTTTCTACTTTTAATCAAGAAATGTTAATTTAAAAAGTGCGTCAATAATTCGTCAATCGCTCAGTGAAACTCTAAACTCGTACATACATTATTTTTGAGAATGAGTAATGGTAATTTGGAAAACGGGT